>UXGC01000721.1:0-61715 GCA_900480045.1 Eurytoma adleriae | reverse complement strand
AAATAAGTTTTTACTTTAAAGTCTGGTATAAAGTATGGGATAGTCTCCTATGCCAGACTTTTGCCAGACATTACTGGCCAGACTACTGCTAGACTAATTTTTTTATACGGGTTTCCCAAAATGAAAATTTTTTTTCCGAATCTCTCATTATATTTCGCGTTCTCGTAATAATTTGTTATTAATACTTATAAATATGATTATTATAATTAATCTTATTTTCTTAGCAACACGCATAATCATTGGACTATTGATGTTTCAGGTCATACAAAGTAAGAGTTGATAAGAAAAGAAACGCCCAGCATTACCTATCTCCCAAAACTGCTACAGTGTTTCTTATAGTTACTGGTGTATATCGATCACACACAAATTGATCAAAACATTCTTACTAGTCGATTTCAATCGAGCCATTCCAGCAGGAATTGAAATTAATACATTATCTTTTCTTTCATATGCAATTCAAGTGCATGGCGATTCTCAAATTGCTTAATAAATAAATTTAAAATAAAAGTACAAAAACGAATCATTTTATGCCTAACCAAAGAAAGAATTCAACATTTTCTTCAGAATTTATTCGGCAAAGATACACTTAACCGCATCATAAATTGCCACGAAGAATGTGGAAAATCCCACTGGCTCCTTGGAAGCAGAAGAAAAAGAAGCACTTCGGCGTGAACCCAACGCCGGTTGCCGTTTGGCATCAGCTCCTCGGCGAGCGTGCACCAACCTTGTGTCTCCTTTTACCGCCCCTCCTCCCCACAAGATGAAAACTCAAACATCGAGTTTTTTCCCACTCCAACCCCCGCGAATTTCCTTCTTTGCCGCTATACCGGTAAGACAACATAAATACCACCGAGGCCAAAGGACGCTTTTTCATCGGAGGGAAGGGGGACGCCACGCGTAATCCTCAAACGGCGCGGGATCCTCGACCAATTATCGATGAACGACGGCGCGACGTTTGATCTGTCTAGGGGGTGGTGACGAAGGGGGGAAGAGGCGGAGGAAGAAAAAGGCCGCATGTTGATTTTTTACAAACTCGCGCGGGGCGCATTTGAAAAAGCGCGGCTCTTAAAGGACGAAGTGAAGTGGCGCCCGGGATGAAGGGGTGGAGGCGGAAACTCGCGCGGAGCCGGGCGTCTGCCAAGACGTCTGAGATCTACGCCTAATTTAACGTCCCCAGGTTTTTCGCTCATTACGCCGGGCGCTTTCTTTGCTGTTGGTGTGTACTCTTTTTAAGTCTCTTCTCAGATTGCAGATTGTGGTGGTAGTTTACCAAGGGATGACTGCAAAATCGCTTACAATATATATATCTAGCTATCTATGTAGCTTCTGGAAAACTGAACTTCTTGATACTCAGTACTATTTTTTTAATTTTACAGAATAACAAATACGTGTGAGTTGCAAACGAAAAGTCTTCCGCAATAAATTTTTTGTTCACCCTCAAAATCGTATCAAATTTTATATTTCATTTCAAATTTATTTGAACAAGGTTGTGATAGCTGTAAAAAATTGAATATATTTTCAAATTTTTTTCCAATCTTCCTTAATCATATCACTGGCTTTTTCAGCAATCATAATTACTGGACCATTAGTATTTCCTCTCGTTAAATTTGGCATAATGGATGCATCTGCAACCCTCAATCCTTTGACACCTAGTACCTTTAGTCTTGGATCTACCACTGTTCTAGAATCACCAATTGGTCCCATCTTGCAGGTTCCCACAGGATGGGCAAATGTTCGAGTAGTGTTTACTGCTAAACATTCGTAATACAATGGACTTCCTGATTTCAGATGCTCACAATCGGGAACCCGAGGCCACGAAACCTCAAAACCGTACTTCTGTAAACATAATTAAAATGTTCCCTTGAAAACTGCAAAATTTATACCGACATAATTTAATAATATCCGTAATTTAATACCTTAAAAGTACTGGTTTTTGAAATTTCATAAACCATCTCAGCGCCCTCAATTATTGTTTCAACATCTCGTCGATCGCTATAAATTTTGGTATAAATTAAAGGATCTCCAAAAGTGGGATCTTCGGGATTCAATTTGACGAATCCTCGGCTGACAGGAGACAATAAAACAACGGAAATTGTGAAACTATTGTAGTAAGGCCATGTCCAGTTATAATTTCCTTTCGAATCAGCAATCGTATACGAATATCCAACTTGTATGTCAGCTGTGCCTAATCGTTTCTCGTGAGAAGTTTGAAGAAAAGCAATATTATCCAGCACAGCGGCATCTGCCATTGAACCCTCACGCGTGTTGATCCAGTATAAAAAATCATTTTCGGTATCACGTACCTGAAAACAAAAAGAAATAAAAGTAAGTGAGTTAATAAAATAAGCGATTGATATATAATATTATTATTACATAATACCATTGCATTTGCATCTACAGTTTTATTGTTGACAGTTACGGCAAAGGAAACAAAGGCTGGATGATCATGCAGATTTTTTCCAACTGGTAAATCTTGAAGTACAGGTATACCCAATTCATTAAGGTCACCTGCAGGTCCTATACCTGATAACATCAGTAATCTTGGCGAATCGAACACACCAGCTGACACAATTACTTCTTTCGTACAAAAGACTTGCTTCGTTTTGTTAGTTTTTAGATCAATGTACTCTACACCGAGTACTTGCTTACTGTTTGAATCGGTAATTAATTTTGTCACTCGAGAGTTGGATCTAATAAATTAATCGAAAAGTAAATATTTGAAATTACATGATACTGATCTTATTATGATCGATAAAAATCACCTAATTATGAGATTCTTTCTTTTACGACGTATTGGTCTAATGTATGCCCCATTGGCGCTCTGACGGGCTCCGTTAATTTTTGTGAATTCAACACGTGAAGTTCCAAGTTGCTGTTTACCTGAATTATAGTCATTATCCAAGACGCCAATCTCATTCCAAGCTTCATTAACTGCTTGTGAGGTCCGGTCGTAGTTCTCATTGCTTTCGATTGTTAAATAGCCACCAGTTGCACGATAATCCGGCAATGGCTCTTCATTCTGTTACATTGTATTAATTATGTTAGTATTAATTAATCTCATCAGTTTTTTTTAAGGAAATGGGATACCTTTCTAATCCTGTAATCTTCTGATTTTTTAAAATATTTTAAAACATTTTCCCAGTCCCATCCATCGTTGCCTTGTGCAGCCCAATCATCGTAATCATTGCTACTGCCACGAGCATACATCATACCATTGATGGTGCTGGACCCTCCCATAACTTTTCCACGACTGTACGTGTATGTCCAAGGTTTTATTCTTCCAGGTATTAAGTCAGGTTGAATTGCGTACTTGTAATCTATGTTACTTCCTGCCAGCAGTAAAACTAATCCAGGTACATCTGAGACTAATGGCTCTTCATCACCTGTTTCCAGTAGCAGAATCTTAAATATATCAAGGTATAATACTCTTTATTTTACATTTTCAATGGCTTGGTATTTAATTGACATACTTAACCCTTTGATTTTCAATTAACGGGACTCCTAATTTAATAATTAAAGCTGGGTTAAGCAAACAATTAGAATTTCTTTTAAAATACATACAATTTTATTATCGTGCTAATATAGCAAATGTGTACTTACTTTCCAATCGTCTATTTCACTTAAGCGATTTGCAATAACACAACCTGCACTTCCGGCACCAACGACAATAAAATCAAACTTGCTATGATCTAACTCAATTGTTTTTGAATCGTCAAACTTGTCATCATAAGAATATCCGAAATATTTGATTAAAAACATTAAAAAGGGAAACAAACTTGGACAATCAGACGATGTATTAAATGATTTACCAGAACAATTACTTGCCAAATTAGGCGACGGTATCCAACCCATTTTAGTACGTTTTATTTGCTCGCGCTTACTTGAACTTGAAACTGCCTGCTAAGAAGTTTCTCACGTAAATGTTCTTAAATTTATTAGTATAGAGATAAAAATATCATAAATATTTCTTTGCATTTATAATGTACGTTTTTCAAAAAATTTCAATGTACGAATTTCAAACTTAGGTAACGCGGTTATAGTAGCGGGTCTGTTATCAGAGAAGTTAATAATTGAGCACCGAACTACAATGCTAATATCTCCGTGAAAAAAAATATTTTAAAATCCAGAAGTTCACTATCGGCTTCGTGCGTAACGCGATAATAAAATGGCACACAAAAAGTCTTTCAAAGCAGAATAATAATTAATTATTTCCGTTTGTTCTGTTAGTCTCTCCTCCGCTTTTGCGCTTTGAGAATATAAAACTGTTCTCTCTAACTCATTCAAAATACTTGATGATAGCATAAGAATTATGTGCCGAAACGTCAAGTAATAAAGAATAGTTAGTGATTGTTTGACGAGTTTTTCCTCTATAAAAATTTAACTAAATAAAAGCTAATCTTATTAAACAATTAAAACTCATAACGCACTACGATACCATAAAAAAATCACATTATAGATAAAATGTATACCGCTAAAAAGCGCACCCGGCTAAAGGGGCTAACTCAATTGCACGAGGTTTAATGCACACATATACTTGCAGCAAGTAAAACTATAGCCCGCGAAAACAAAGCGGCCATCGCGCATTACAACTCGAAAAATCTCGTTATCATCCCCGGCGCATCCCTCTCCACAGTCGCCCGAAAATTCCGCGTGTGCGTAAATCAATTATCGGAATCGCTCGGCGCGAGCCTTTCGTCCCTTTGCCCCCGCACCCCCGCCGCGGCCAGATTAATTTCATTATGAATGTTAGCCCAACACTCGAGATCCGCGGAACCCGCTGACGGTCAAACACCCTTCAAGCTCGACGGCAGCCTCCACCCTCCCCCCGCGCGTCGGTGGGGTGGGGCGATTCGAGGGCGCGCTCAGCCACGCCGCCAGATTAAATCGCTTCGTCGCGCTGCCAAAAAGCTGGGCTTTTTCCACCGACCACTCGGTGTATAACCACTTATCCGGCCGCTCGTCCCCTGCGCTTTTTACAGTGGCCCCCCGAGCGGAAAAACGGCTGCGGGCGCGCGCGCCCCGATTTTTACGCGGCAGTGCTTTAATCAACCGGACGCGAACTCGATTAAGGCCGAGTTTGTTTTTTAGCGTAATTTAATAGGTAATTTAGCTGGGCTATGGTGAGTGTACACATTTTTATGGATTGGCTGGAACAAACATCAAACGTTTTTGTATCGTGTGTGAAACGAATTAGTACTATACTTATAATTAATTTCCATTTTTATAATGTAGAGGTGATCGTTCAATATAACAGATTTTGGAGGAAAGTATTTGAAATGATAGTAGTATTAATTATGATAAAATTAGTCGTGTTAATTATTAGTACAAAATTATATAAATAGACAATTGCTTCTTAAAAATCAAAGAACTAATTAATTGTATTACTAAATAATTAATACTCTAATGCAATTTTTCTAAAAATTATTACACTTTATTTACACATATTTTGTTAGAACCAACTATAACGAATTCTTATGCTCTACCAACATATGAAGACCTGAAGATGAAGATAAAAATCGTCTAAACGTCAAAGTAGACTTTGTTAAAATATAATGGCTTAAAGTGACAGTGGTTGTTATATTATCTAACTAATTCCTTTTTACTCTCTAAATATGAAAATGTGAAATTCACTTAGAAAATATGAATATTGTATGTGAAAAGTCGTCCACTTATTCAGTATGTGAACGACTTTTCACATGCAACATGTCACTATTCACATTTTCTAAGTGAATTTCACATTTTCAGATTTACATGATAGTGCATAATTTAAACAACTAAACAATTTTATTTTTGTTGATATTTTTGCAAAACTTTTTACTAATTATATGCCAACATTTGTTACTGTTTGTCATCGGAAAACCTAAACTTTTTTATACGACCTTTCGTCTAATTTTACACGAGAAAGATCCCTGTAGAGTCAACAGCGGCATCGTAAAAAAAGCAGCTTACCAAGAAGAAAGAAAGGAAAGTGAGCGTAAGCAAGGGATCCATTCTCAAGAGAAGTCGAAGATCCCGAGGAACTTACAAGCAAAGGTCACTTTCGCGATTTTTCTCAATTTTTTCCCCTGCCCATCCTCGGCGAGCTGTCGAAATAATAAAACCGCTGCATCCACCAACAGAGGGCGAGCCGCAAAGAAAGAGCGAGAGCGAAAGGGGCGGGGAGTCTTACTTTTAAAAGCGCCTCCCCACACCCCACCCCCTCGCGCGTTAAAATAGGAGGGATTAGTTTGTACGCCGGAGCCACGGGGCTTAGGCATTGATGAGGTTTTTAAATGGGTTCTCCTTTGATGGCTCGGCCGAAGGGAACCTTCCCGGGCACGCGGAAGGAAAATGGATCGCGGCGGCGTCTCCGGACGATATTTACCGGGAGATTAAAAAATCGAGGGAAAAATTAAGCGTCGCGGGGGCCGGTCCCTCCCCCCGGCCGCACTTCACGGGACTTAATCCCCCCGCAGCGAGATTTCCGTCGCGGAACCGAACTTGCCTGCGAGCTCCCCACTTGCGCCGATTAATCGCGTGCACGGACTTTTTTTCGGCTTTGTCGAGGTATACGCCTGCGATTCCGAGCACTTGGTGCGCGGGGCCGAAATCGCGAGATGCCCGTCTCAAAGGATTAGAACGTCCTTAAGACCATCGGCGGGGTTCATGCTGTTTTACAATTAGATACCGTGGGTAGGGGGTGAACTGATGAAGGTTCGTTCCTTCGTTATTTTTTTGTTTGGCGAAGCTTTCTTTTAGTCGGTACCGACTAAAAAAGATTTATTGCGGATATTTTGAACTAAGTTTTTGGTTAGATATACACAAAACTTTACAGTGATTTAAAACGTGGGTTTGTCAATTTTGTACTTTTCTCGATAACAAGAACGGCCACAAAAGAAATTTATAACTAAAGATTCAATCCTCAAAATCTGATAATTTCTCAAAATTCGATCAGTCCTTCAATTTTGATCATTCCTAAAAATTCGATCAATCCTTCAACATTTGATCATTTCTTCAATTTTGATAATTCCTCAAACTTTTATCCTTTCTTTAATTTTAATTATTCCCCACAATTTGATAATGAATTTGATTTTCGGTTGATTTCCTTGTTTTTTGTCCAAGCAACTCGAAAAAAGTGTCACTTATAATTAAACAAAAATAATAAATTATGCTAAATGAAATAAATAAATGAATATTCAGCATAGAAATATCAATTTTCTATTACTCAGATCTATCTAAAGAAATGCTCATATCACGTCATCAGATAATTATTCAAACTGAAAAGCGAGGGGCTGCCGACGTGATTTAAGCAATTTAATGATTTAACAGCGATTTAAGAGCAATTTAACAGTGATTTAACAGTGATTTAACAGTGATTTAACAGTGATTTAACAGTGATTTAACAGTGGTTTCACAGTGAATTAACAATGATTTAACAGTGATTTAACAGTGATTTAATAGTGATTGAACAGTGATTTAACAATGATTTAACAGTGATTTAACAGTGATTTAAATCGTTAAATCAATTATAACTATTTGAGAATTTGCGAGCTTAATGAAACCCATGTTATTAAATAAAGCTCACATTTCATTACTATATCAATTACACCCACGCCCCGACAGCCTGATATTTCGCGGTATCCCAGATGCTTACACACTCGCTTGAGCCGCGAGTCGCAACCACTTTGCTCATGCCCCTCTAATTCCAAATATCCACAACTCTCGAGGAAATTGACGCCGCCCACCTTGGCGGCTCGGCTTTACCGTGGCGCCCCCCCCCCTGCACACCCGGGGCGCGGGAAAATCGCGGCGCAGTCGCCCCGAGGCTTTCTCATTAGGCGGAGTAAGTGACCGGCGCTTCCGGGCTCGCGTTTTCTTTGATGTCGGTTAATTTACTAATAACATCGTCTCTCCCGCTGACCAGCGACGACGGAACGTCCCTCTAAATATTTGTATCGTCAACATATCGACTTGGGCGCAGCTCGTCCGGCTTTTCATACTCCGCCCGTTGAGGTAGCCGCAAAAAGCGACGGACTTCGTTTTCGCTCGCGCCACCTTTGCCGGTGGCGCGAAGGGGGGGATGCTTTAATTATATCGAGATAAAAACAGAGGAGTCGATGGCGCGCTGCGGTTCTTCGGTTGTGGACCCGTCTGTGCCTCTCTTTTTCTTGGGCTTTTCATTACATTTGCGACGAATGGGACGCGTGTGCGCGAAAATTGCGTTGTGATTTTAGATTGATTAAAAGGCTTTTCCGCGGTCTTTGACGTTCTTAGTGGAGCCCTTTCGGCTTTGCAGGTGCAAATTAAAGACAAATAGGAATTTCATTTTGCCACTGCGTAAAGAAATCTTTTCACGTAAACGTAGTTTTCTTTAAAATATTTTTATAAATTTCAGATATTAATGTAAACATTCAAATAAAATTCTTCATAATTGATTGATAGTCAATTGCTAATCAAATACCTATAAGTAATGTTTTTGAAATGATTGCTAATCCTATTTTTTGTTTTTACATTATCGAGAGAGTTTTTTGGTTGTTGGAGGAGGTAAATTTCAGCATGAAGTTAATCTACTTCATGCACAACATTAAATTAAACAAATATATGTTCTCTGCTATCTCTTTATTGGTACATTACTTTGAATACACGTACGTAATTTCTGTAATGTTGACAATAAAAGCAAGTCTTTAAATTATGGAAACTTTTGCCGAGTAATTAATACTCTTTATTTATAATTTTCCATGACTGACAAGAGTTTTGGATACAAAAACTTTGGACCTTTTTTACCCCATATGTAGTCCATATGAGTAAATATCGGAGCTTCTATTTTATAACTTATAATTTTATTTGGAACTTGTTCATAAAGTTTTTGAGCATCCTATAAAAAAATTCATCTTATTTATTTTTTATATAACAGCTAATAATTTGTTAATCATAATCTATCGCAACTAAAATACTAATAATTAATCCTTTTAATTATTATAAATATTAATTACTGTGAGAGGTACCCTAGACCGTAGTTAATTCAACTAGCATTTTGTAATAATAGAGTAGTTAAGAAATAACAACTTACAATTTTATTAACAATGTCTCCATTATCTGCCCAAAAAACTGCAATTGGTACTTTAATTTTTGATAGGTCATAATCTGGTGCCACTGTATTATTATAAATCATTAAATTTCCTTCATGCCCATAATCGTAGTGTTGAAATCTACCAGAGTTTATTTCTTGCAAGTAATGATTTATGGCTTTTATTGACGAACCAGCTGGTGTATGGTAAAGTACTTGATACAAAAGATCCTAAAAAACGCTTGCGTTTAATGAAAACTATTATACTGAATGTATAGACTTCTTAGTACGTAAAGAATAAAGTCTTTTTAAAAATAATCAAATCTATTGTATAACATTACTTACCATATCAGCATAAGCGGTACTAAAACTTCGAAGAAGGAAAAGAAACAAATTAGTATTCACTAATTTTTGTAGCAAACTCAGAAAATATAAAGGTATGTTGTGGAATTTTAACAGTGGTTCTTGTATGAAAGCTCCGCCTACTATTTTTGCGACTATCTAGAAGAAATATAAAAATAAATTATGAAAATATGCTGCCTTCAGACTGAGAAACTATTGACATTTTGATTAAATTTCATGTTATTTTATTTATGGTTTACCTCCAGCACAGAAACAAATGGTGCAAGTAATCTTAATGGACTTTTAAGATGAGACATGTAAGATGCGCATGACAACCCAAACATTGCCTTAACTTTTGAAGATATATCTGGTTTTTCAACAGCCATGACGTAAAACATTGTAGTTCCCATCGAATGTCCTATAAATATTATATCCTGATTTGTTACGTTTGTAATGTATGAAACTACTGTTGGTAGATCGTAAACGCCCATTTCATGCCAACTAAAATTAAAATAATTGAGCTAACTTATATTAAAAAATTAATTAAGTCATGCGTGTTTCACCTAAAGTTCCAGTATTGGTAATCAGATGTAGTGAAATTTGTATGACATTGAGAGTAGGTACTGCCCCTGCTGTTTCCTATCCAAACGTCGTAGCCTTTATCTGCTAATATTAAAGCTGAAATTTGAAATTATTATATATTTGATTATATTATTACACATTTTCTTTCCCAAAAAATACACCTTATACGCGTTATTAAATAATTAAATACATTTTTTGCAATTCGCCGCACTGACAAAAAAAATTATTGTTACTAAAGAAATCTTACTTGTTTCAAGTAACATTTACTTGAATTAAAGAAATATTTACTTGAATAAATTACATGTTACTTGAATCAAGTAAGATTTCTTTAGTAACAATAAGCTTTTTTCTCAGTGCGAGAATATCGAAAAAGTAGTGAGAAAAAAATCGCAATCACAAATGTTACACATTACGCGGATAAAAAACGTGCAACACATCGTTTACCTAAAGAGTTTTCCTTTCCGCTCACTACATAATCAAACGAACTGCATGCTGTTCCGGGTTGTAAAAAAACAGGCGACGCACCATCAGCTCCTGGAATTCGATGCACTGTCAATAAAAATCCATCGTCTGTTAATAAAAGGTGCTCTTCTGCAGGATATCCAAGTTTTCTTATTAGTTGCGACTAAAAAATTCGATTCACTTACATTCAGAGTATGTCTTTTTACTAGCCTTTCTAAATATTAATGATAGATTCTCTACTCTCTAAATACGAATAAGTGAAAACTCGTTCACTAATTTGAATAAGTGAATATTCACATATTAAATACGTAAAATAATACTTTATTCGAATTAGTCAACGACTTTTCACTTATTCATACTTAGAGAGTAATAATAAATTTAGGATACCTAATGATAGTTTTTTTTATTACCGTGGTAATGAACATTTCAGAATTAGACTCCGAAAATGGTCTACCATTGATGCACTCTGTTAAAGATCTATTATCCGCTATTGGGATGTCCTGAATCCTTTGAACATTACTTTTAATAGATAAAACACCAATGCTATTTATTATAAAATAAATGTGAAAGATCATTTTTTTCATGATTTTCATGATGTTACTGAATCATAAGTTGGACTTACTGTAAGGAGCTCAAAATGGTTACTAAATATCTGTGTGAAAAATAGTGAAGTTATTGAAATTACCTTTTTAAAATAAAACGATAATTTGTAATTTATGTACATTACATTAAAGATTACAAATGAATACGGATAATACTCAGCACAATGTAGACATTAAAAATACTAGTTCGAATACAACACAGTATCTTTATCAGCGATATGATTTATTGTGATTCATTCTTTTGACATAAAATTGAATAAAAATAATATAGAAATAGAGCGTAAGCATATAATTTGAGGGTCTCTTAATTACAATTGATCTTTTTACTTTCAGAGCTTTAAGTTTCATCCCCTTTTCTACTTCGTTTCGTAATTCAATATTCTCCAAATTCCTTCAAACTTCAAAATTTCTATAAATATTACGATATAATCATTAGTTTAAATTTAATGATGTAATAAACCAAAGTTTAGAAAAAATAGCAGCTTGAACTACCACAACCGCACGCTAATGATAAAAACATTAATTTTGCGCATGAAAAGCATTAGCGCGAAGACGAGCTTAAACCCTAGTTTAAGAATGAAAAATGTGCACAACAATGGCTCGATGCCGCTTGAATATTTTTCAGATTTGTCTCGCCGGCGGGGTCGATGAGCGTCGCTCGGCGCTTTTGCCCAAAGCACACAAAACGCGGGAGTATCCCAGCTCGAACGGGGTAAAGCTCGGCGGGGCGCTCAAAAAACGAAGCGCAAGAAGAAGCGAGGAGGGAGCCGAAGATGGGCTCTCGTCTCGGGGCGGTCTTAAAGGTGGGGGCGGGGGAGGGGCGATTTTTTACTTCGTCGCCGGGCGTTAGGCGTCACCCGGGAGGACTAAATTTCGCGCGCTAAGCCCTCGGCGTAATCCCGTCCTTAATATTCAAAAACGTGATCGCCCTGCCAAGAGGTGGGAGGCTGACCCCGGCGCCGCGCCCGAGCCGGCCGAACCGGGGCTTTTCATATGCTAATTGGCATTCGTCATTTTCTTACGACCACGTCTTAAGTGAGCTTAAGGTAACTCCTGGGCGACGTCAACGTGGAAGCGCTGACAGGCTGGACCTCCTCGAGTATACCCCGACGCTCGCGTTTTCAAGGATTTCTGACGTAGTGCTACTGTAGAGATGAGCTTTGATCTTGATTTTAATGACAAAACATTAGTTTGAAAAATAAATTACATTTTCAGTGATGAACTGTTGAGTTAAATACTTGAAGATTTTTCTTGAATTAATAGAAGCATTAGGGTAACGAAAAATCAATGATAGTGAATAGAGCTTCCTGACATGAGATCACTACGAGATTTTTCGAGATATTGGTTTTAATATTGGAAAATAGCGAAAAAAGTATAGATTTGATCTTGTACAAGCCTTGAGTAAAAAAGTATCGTCTTAGTCTTGACCAAGAAAATCTTCTCTTAGAATAAATATAAAAACAATAAACTTTAGAATCGCAGCTGATCTCATCAATTCAAATCATCTAGTTTATAATTAAGGGTGCAGAATATTGTGTTAGTTTAAAATTATTGTTATTTGTACATAAAGATTATAAATTATAAAAGATCAAAAGTTATTTAAACTATATACAGGTCAATTGGAGGTTTTATTAAGTGAAATATCATGTAGTTTCAAATCTGCACTAAATTCGTATGTGATATTTGTTTAGTTTATTAGTTTTATATTAATTTTTTTTAAGTGATATGTATTTAATATTTATAATAAATTTATTAATTAGTGGCGGACGTGATTAACTTACTAATCTTTTACAAAGCTTCTAAATTTCGCAGATAGCAATTGCTATATGATTCAATAACCCTTGCAAGTTTTTTCTTTCCATATTTAATTGCCACTTGCAGAGTTCCAGCAAAAACGCAACCCTTCTTCCAATTCAAAAGTAAGTTTACAAAAAAGGCTTGATTAAAAATAATATACAAAAATAAGTTTTAATTCATAAACATTTCATTTTTAGATTTTTTTAAAAATTTGACGAACTGAAACGAAGAAACTGCCGAAAAAATTAAGATTGTAAACTTTTAAGAGGCATTTATAGGTGACTTTAAAAAGAACTACCATCAATGGTGCAATAACTCATTTATATTTCAACTATACATTATGAATACAATATACTATATATATGTGCGAAAAATTATGTTTAAAACTAAAGTGGTGCATATATTTAACAATTGAAAGAAATTGTAAATTTTTCATTTCATGTGTAGATAACCCCACTCACTGTAATAATTAACCGTGCCAACAATTGTCTCATTATTGCCAAATGTATATTCGGCTCTGTAGTGAAGACCCAAAAGTTCGATATTTGGTACCTTAACTTCAAATCTGTATTGTACCAAGTTGTCTGTTATGTATTTTCCCTATAATTAAAATAATAACTATTGAAATTTATTGGATACTAATTTTAAAAGTAAATTTAATTAAATAGATTATCTCTTTCATAAAAACAAACGAAGAAAAAACATAAAATTATTAAATATTAAAAAAATCTTACTTATACCTTTTTTAGACATTGGGTATTTAGAAGAACCTTGGGAACTTGCAAAAGGCTTGGCAAAAGCTCATGATCTTTACTCGGTAGGCATACTGGAGTAGTTTCGTCTAAAATTAATCTTCCACCTACGTACGTTGAGTCAGTGACGTACACTTTCACAGAAACCTAAAAATTTTAAAAAATGCAGCTTTGGTACTATCAGTTTGATTAATTTAAATTAAAATGAAAATAAGTAAACATTTTACTAACCGCAGTATCTTTTGGGAGATCATTTGTAAGATCCCAAAATACAGTAAGGTAGTTGAATGTGCTATTTACTCTTCGGACAGTGTATACCACGTTGCTTTGATATTCCGGGTTGAGGTATGTTAATTGAGTACCTACTACTTTGATCTTAAAAACAAAAAAGATTTATTTTATACATAAGAAAATTAAATGCTAAAAAGTTAAAGAACAATTGAAGTTTATATTAGACTGTATCATGATGTTTTCCTAGCTAACTAACAGAAATTGAAATTTTTTCCAAAGCTGTTGGGGTATAAAAATTTCCCTTAAGTTTCTTTACAAAAGTGCAAAGGAGCAAACATTATTCGGTACATTAAAGTAAACGAAAATAAGTCCACCGCACGTTATATTAAAGCCAAATCATTAAGTACTTTCGACTATTTGATCTTATTCACTTACCTGCGGTAATATTAATTCTTTACTGTTGATTCGGTATACCAAGCAAAATAAAATAAATAAATTTAAAGAAAGAGTTTTAAATTCCATTTTTATACAGTACAAAGTATCTATCGGGATACTTCCCCTTCTGAAAATGGGCACGCTTCTGCAGTTCGCGTCGGTTTTTGGCGTTGCTTTTATCCTTGCTTTTTGCATCGCTTTTTGCGTCGCCTTATCGAAAGAGAATAGATTTACGTAACTATTGGCTGTAACTATTGGCTGTTACGTCGTAAAAAGAGTTTAAAAACTAAACGAATATAAATGAAGATTTTTAAAAATAGTTTTAAAGAAAAATAATTAAGATAAGGGATACAGTAAACTTTTTACGACGTACCAACTTTTAAATAAATAATACTTTTAAATAACCTTTTTATTTATTTAAAAGAGGACTCACAAATGACTCCTATTTAGAACCGCAGTCGAGAGGCAGTTCCAAAGAAGGGAAGCTTGAACCTGGTAGGACCCTTGGCCAGTTCCTTTGCCTCACCTCTCTGAAGAACTCTGGAGTTGTATGAGGAGAAATGGTTGATAAGGTAGGCCGGCTTCCCTATTCTCAGGATCTTATAGAGGCAGATAACCATGAAATAACTTCTGCGGGTGTTGAGCTTCAGCCAACCAAGTCTTCCCCGAATTGGAGTGATATGTAAACCTATCGCGACTCCAAAAACATAAACTGCACAGGAGATTTGCAACCCTTGAAGACGCCTAAGAAAAACTAGAGTGGTTCTTCGGAGTGGTTCTGTTGTATACTTTCTAAAGAACCTGAGATTGTAGAGTACATGATAGCATTTTTTTGTAATGTAATCAACGTGTGTATTCCAATTATGTTTCAATTAAGTAGATCCCTATGTTTTTTCTGTACATAAAGATCGTTGGAGCCGAAACTATAAAAAATGTGATTTTTTAAAATAATTTGTATCTTCAAAATTGAACATAATAACCTCACGAAAAAAGTCATGTTAACGCATGTCATCGTGTCATCGTGAGAACTGTTTATCATAAAAATTTGAAGCGGTTAAAATTTTTATTTTCAGTGTAAAAAATTTAGAATTTATGTTACGATGGACAAACGGCCTCCGCGAAAGATATTTCGAACGAAGAATTATATGAATTATTTATTCAATGTCATTACGTGAATAAATGTTTTCAACCTAATTTCGATTATTAATAACTTTGCTAAGTTATTTGAGTCTTTGGTATCTAATAATATTTCTAACTTCTTGTATTCTAAAATTAATCAAAAGCAGCATGGTTTCATGGAGAATCACTCTACTATGACAAATTTGTTACTTTATATTGATTATATTTCTAATGCTATTGAGAATAATGTTCAGGTTAATGCAATTTATTTGGACACCATATAGTTATTTGATAAATAGGGTTGAATCTGTACAGCTAACTATTGAGACACCTAGCAAACCGATTTCATATTCCAATTAATAGATTTGATCAGGACTTTGCTGAAGTTTCCAAATGTTTTAAAATTAATTCGATCAAATCTATTCATGATCTTAATGATATGGTGACTTATATAAGTGACATTTATAGGTGACTTAAAGAAGGAAGAACAACCATCAAATGGTGCAATAATTCATTTATATTTCAGCTGTACATTATGAGTATAACATATCTTATATATAAAAAATTATGTTTAAAATTAAAGTGGTGCACATATTTAAAAATTGAAATAAATTGTAAATTTGTTATTTCATCCTTGGTGTAGATAACCCCACTCACTGTAAAAATTAACAGTGCCAACAATTGTCGCCTCATTGCCAAATGTATATTCGGCTCTGTAGTAACTGCCCAAACGCTCGATATTTGGTACCTTAACTTCAAATCTGTATTGTACCAAGTTGTCTGTTACGTATTTTCCCTATAATTAAAATAGTAACTATTAAAATATCAATTAAAATAATTTTAAAAGTAAATTTAATTAAATAGATTAGTTTAGCTCTTTCTTAAAAAGAAACGAAGAAAAAACAAAAAATTATTAAATATTAAAAAAATACTTTTACCTTTTTTAAACATTGGGTATTTAGAAGACTCTCAGGAACTTGCAAAACATTTGTCAAAAGCTCACGATCTTTACTCGGTAAGCATACTGGAGTAATAGTGTCTAAAATTAATTGTCCACCTGTGTACGTTGAATCAGTGACGTACACTTTTAAATAAACCTAAAAATTAAAAAAAAAACATCTTTGTTACGATCTGTTTTGATAATTTAAATTAAAATGTAAATAAGTAAACATTTTACTAACCGCAATATCTTCTGGGAGATCTTTTGTAAGATCCCAAAATAAAGTAAGGCGGTTGAAGGTACTATTTTCTTTTTGGACAGTGTATACCACGTTGGTTTGATATTCCGGGTTGAGGTATGTTATTTGAGTACCTACTACTTTGATCTTCAAACAAAAAAGATTTATTTTATACATAAGAATATTAAATGCTAAAAAGTTAAAGAGCAATCGAAGTTTATATTAGTCTGTATCATGATGTTTCCTAGCTAACTAAATGAAATTTTTTTAAAAGCTTTTGGGACATAAAAATTTCCCATAAATTTCTACACAAAAGTGCAAAGGAGCAAACATTATTCGGTACATTAAAGTAAACGAAAATAAGTTGACCGAACATTATATTAAGGTCAAGTTACTAAATACTTTCAACTAATTGATCTTATTCACTTACCTGCGGTATTATTTCTTCACTATTGATTCGGTATACCAAGCAAAATAGAATAAGTAAATTTAAAGAAAGAGTTTTAAATTCCATTTTTATGCAGTACAAAGTATCAATTGGGATACTTCCCCTTCTGAAAATGGGCGCACTACTGTTCGCGTCGGTTTTTGCGTTGCTTTTATCGTCGTTTTTGCGTCGCCTTTTCGAGAAAATAGAGCTACGTTATTATTGGCTGTTACGTCGTAAAAAGAGTTTAAAAACTAAACGATAATAATGACGATTTTTAAAAATAGTTTTAAAGAAAAATAATTAAGATAAGGGATACAGTAAATTTTTTACGACGTACCAACTTTTAAATAGAACAGTTGTCATTTGCAAATCACGTGAATTATGTTGTTTGTAAAACATTCAATAGATAAGGTTTTATTTTTAGGAATACAATTAGCTTTATAAAGTCATCAACATTAATAACTTTGTATAGGAGCTTAGTTTTACCGATATTGACCTACGCTTCAGTTATTTGGTCACCATATAGTTATTTGATAAATAGGGTTGAATCTGTACAGCATAAACTTTTGATACACATATTATACCGGTTTTATATTCCAATGAATAGATTTTATCATGACTTTGCTGATGTTTCTGAATGTTTTAGAATTCATTCGATCAAATCTATTCATGATGTTAATGATATGGTGTCTTATATAGGTGAAATTTATAGATGACTTTAAGAAGGAAGAACAATTATCAAATGGTGCATTAACTCATTTATATTTCAGATATACGTTATGAATACAATATATCATATATAAAATTGCGAAAAATTATCTTTAAAATTAAAGTGGTGCATATATTTAATAATTAAATGAATTGAAAATTTGTTATTTCATCCTTGATGTAGATAACCCCACTCACTGTACATGTTAACAGAGCCAACATTAATGTCTTCATTGCCAAATATATATTCGGCTCTGTAGTAACTGCCCAAACTCCCGATATTTGGTACCTTAACATCATATCTGTATTGTACCAAATTGTCCATTTGGAAAGTTCTCTATAATTAAAACAATAAGTATTGAAATCTATTGGATACTAATTTTAAAAGTAAATTTAATTAAATAGATTAGTTTAACTCTGTCTTAAAAAGAAATGAAGAAAAAACATAATATTATTAAATTTAAAAAAATCAAACTCACCTTTTTTAGACATTGGGTATTTAGAAGAATCTCGGGAACTTGCATGAAGAGTGGCAAAAGCTTACGATCTTTATTCGGTAGACATACTGGAGTAATAGTGTCCAAAATTAATTTTCCACCTGTATACGTTGAATCAGTAACGTACACTTTTAAATAAACCTAAAAATTAAAAAAAAAACACTTTGGTACTATCAGTATGGATAAATAAAATTAAAATGTAAATAAGTAAACATTTTACTAACCGCAGTATCTTTTGGGAGATCTTTTTTAAGCTCCCAAAATAAAGTAAGGTAGTTGAAGGTGCTATTTGCTTTTTGGATAGTGAATACCGCATTGGTTTGATATTCCGGGTTGAGGTATGTTATTTGAGTACCTACTACTTTGATCTTAACAACAAAAAAGATTTATATTATGCATAAGAAAATTAAAAGCAAAAAGTTAAAGAGCAATCGAAGTTTGTATTAATCAGTATACCTGCGGTATTATTTCTTTACTGTTGATTCGGTATACCAAGCAAAATAGAATGAGTAAATTTAAGGAAAGAGTTTTAAATTCCATTTTTGTACAGTACAAAGTATCTATCGGAATACTCCCCCTTCTGAAAATGAGCGCGCTACTGTTCGCGTCGGTTTTTGCGTTGCTTTTATCCTTGCTTTTTGCATCGCTTTTTGCGACGCCTTATCGAGAGAGAATAGAGCTATGTAACTATTGGCTGCTATGTCGTAAAAAGAATTTAAAAACTAAAAGAATGAATAATAATGAAGATCTTTAAAAATAGTTTTCTTCGGTTTTTGTTACTTTTATTGTCGCTTTTTGCGTCGCCTTTTAATTTTATTTTCAAAATAATTTATATCTTCAAAATTAAACATAATAATCTCAAGAAAAAAAGTCATGGAAACGTGTCATCGTGAGAACTATTAATTTATAAATTTGAAGCGGTTAAAAGTTTTATTTTCAGTGTAGAATTTATGTCACGATCGACAAACGGCCTACGTGAAAGATATTTCGAACAAAGAATTATATGAATTATTTATTCCATATAATTACGTAAATAAATGTTTTCAACATATTTCTAAATGTAAAGTATGGAAATAGAAATCAGTTAAATAAAACTTTTCCAAGCGGCCGCTGAGTTGGTACCTTCTCCAACGGGATTACGAGTTGGTACCTTTCCAATAATTGAAGTTTACAAAAAAGGCTTGATTAAAAATAATATACAAAAAAGATTTTTAATTCATAAACTTTATAATTGTCAAATTTGTTTAAAGATTTGACGATCTGAAACGAAGAAACTGCCGAAAAAGTTTTAAATTCCATTTTTATACAGTAAAAAGTAGCTATCGGGATACTCCCCCTACTGAAAATGAGCGCGCTACTATTCGCGTCGGTTTTTGCGTTGCTTATATCGTCGTTTTTTGCCTCGCCTTATCGAGAGAGAATAGAGCTACGTAACTACTATTGGCTGTCGCGTCGTAAAAGAATTTAAAAACTAAACGAATGGATAATAATGAAACTTTTTAAAAATAGTTTTAAAGAAAAATAAGGAAGATAAGGGATACAGTAAACTTTTTACGACGAACCAATTTTTAAATAAATAATAATACTTTTAAATAACCTTTTTATTTGTTTAAAAGAAGACTCACAAATTACTCCTTTTTTTATAGAAGTCAACAATTGTCGCCCCATTGCCAAATGTATATTTGGCTCTGTAGTAATTGCCCAAACTCTCGATATTTGGTACCTGAACTTCAAATCTGTATTGTACCAAGTTTACTACTTTTATTTCAAAGCGTTGATACTAGTTTATATAATACATATAATAAAAAATTAAAGTAATAAATAGTATTTTTAAAAGTATGATATCTTATTGAATATTGATTTCCAATCGAAAACTGTATTTCAAATTAGCTTCTAGATTGATAGCCAATATTTTATTATGGCTAATACTGTTAAATACAGAGCGGTATTCCCATACTCATTGCCTTGGTATCGCAACAATATAAAGGTACACCAGGTAATTAAACCAAATCTTACCTCCAACCACTTCTCAATTGGAAATAAAATAAAAAAACCAAAACCAAAAAAAAAACTTACAAAAATAAACTACTGACAAAACTATTGTCAAAACTATTGGATAAGCAACTGATGAACTACTGGTGAACTACTGATAGATCTTATAATTCCAATAGTAAATTGGCGACTACTAACTAACTATTGACTGGAAACTACAGGTAAACAACTTGTAAACTACTTAGAAATTCTTTCAAATGTGGGTAATAGTTGCCAATTTACTATTGGAATCAAGTAATTCATCAGTAGCTTTTAGTAGTTTGCAGTAGCTCTTACATTAGTTTTGACCAGTACTTTATTTTTGTAAGGGAAGAATCTTATTAATTCAACGAGTTTAAGTGCAGTCGAACGATGCACAACCTAACGGTAACCTACATAATCGTCCGAATCCGGCGTGAAATCGCTGCGGCACACCACCCACGCTAAGCCCGAGCGGCCAGCAGGTGACAGCACGTGCGTGCGCCCATACGGAGCAAGGCGCGTCTCCGGCTCTTATCGGACCCGAGATATATCGGGCCGTTCGTTATCTGGCCGGGCTCGCGCGAACGAGATAACGCACCGCGGCGAGAAGGCGTCGTCGCAGCCAGCTCGGGCACGCACCGCTTCTTCACCGGTCGAACGCGATGACATGAGGCTCTCGCCGAGGAGGCTCCCCCGAGTGACCTAATTCGCTGTGCGAATCGTTCCAGATCCCACCAGGAGATACATCAGGTAAGGAACTTTTATTGTTGTTTGATTATGTGAGTGGAGAGTGAGTTGTTGTGATGATCGTGATGCCGGTAACGTAATGCGCTTTGTTAGTGTTAGTCTTTAAAATATGCTGCCGACTGACTGGGCAGTATGCTTTCTCATAGATCGCTGCTAAAGGATGTGCACCTAAACAAGGTACACTTTTTTAAAATCCTTTATAAAGATGCAAACATAAAGTGGACTAAACGTTTAATTTACCGTCATCATAACTTCCTGCATGATAGTTTGTAGCTGACAGAACTAACAATTTCTTAACTGCTCATTTATTTAATAAATAGAGGATTAAGCTTGATGATTTTTCATAAATATATCTTTTATGAATGGAAGATAAACGCAAATGCAATATAATATGTTAGTACTTTCAAAGAAGATGAAAAGAATTACTTAAACAGTCATAAAATCCTAACAAATCCATAAATATCCTGGACATTTTCAAGCGGCTTTGAATAATCCAATTTAATTTGCTTGCAAGTAGTTAGACGGGTATACGGTACCTTTATAAAGTTGTTGCGGATAAATAATATACTTACTAAAAGAAAGCAACATTTAAAATTCATCATTTTTCTTTATAAGTTTGATCATTAGTTTTTAAAGACTGTACAGGTACGCTTACGACGAAAACGTAACGAAGAGCTAAGCAACGAGATGTTGATACAACATCAACATCGATGAATGTCCTATACTACGCTTAGCTACCGTTTCATTTACCAAATATTATTCGTTATTTTTTCAAAATAAAACAAATAGTGGAGTGTAGTGCAGTCTATCCAGTAAAGGGAACACAGAAGAGTCCGTCGGTTCATTTTAGTCTCTTTATCAGTTAGAAGCGTGTCGAAGGCGCTCGATTGAGTCTCCCTGGTGTCCGCCTCGCCGATAGCAGATGCGCACCGCGCGCCTTATTGATCCGTTTCGGCGGTGTGTGAGATCGGCGTACACCTTTATCGCCGTACACAGATTCGAAATCGTCGCGGTGAATAGGCGCAGCTCCGACGGCTGTGCGACGAATGCGGGCACGCAAGGTGTACGCGCAATTGTAATCTGGCGTAACGGAGCGTGAGTCACCGGCACCAGATAAAAGTGACTAGATACATTCTTGCTGAGTTTTTAAACTGTTTTTACACCTATGAAAGCTACATTCTGCGTTAATCTTTCTGTAAAAAAGTGCATGTCGCGAATGACTAAACTTTATACTGTTAAAGTGATTATTTTCATTGAAGATATAATACTTGAGTAAGCGATAATGGAATCCGATTAATTATATTAGTGCTGTATATGAATTCTATGATTCATAGTTTATGATAAAATTAAAGTGGACTAAACGTTTAATTTACCGTCATCATAACTTCCTGCATGATAGTTTGTAGCTGACTTTCTTAACTGCTCATTTATTTAATAAATAGAGGATTAAGCTTGATGATTTTTCATAAATATACACTTGAGTGATTAAAATTACCCAATTAATACATCATTTTGATAAAAATGTTTATTTATAAAATATAAAAAGTTCGCAATGAATATGTTATTATTCTGCTTATCAGACTATATATTGATGAGTGTTAAATTAATCCTCTTGACTTCATTTCTTCTATTTCTAAGGGATTTAGTTTCAACCTAACAATGAGAATGTAAGTGGTTTGAAATGGGGAATTCAATAAAACTTTGAGCATAGTTTTTTTTATACCAAAATATGAAGAAAGCCAAAATATTTGGATCTTATGCTCCAAATTGTCGAGGTCGAGATCTCTAAAGTTATTTTTCTTTAAAAAAACGCTTTGCGTTTTTTGACAATAACTCTGCTTTTATAAGTCCTAGAAAGTAAACCAAAAAATCAAATCAAAGAAGAGAAGAAGATCGTGAATTTGAGAGGCTGTGTGTTAAAAAGTCTCTATTATTTAAAAAGTTATGTACAATTCAATAAGAGTACGTGATAATATGTAATATCTTTTTTAAATTCGGTTTTACCTAGATTTTGATCCAAATATTTAATAACGGAACTGTCTTTACTACTTTTTAGTGTTCACTAATTTTCAATAAATACCCCTATTTACCATGATATTTCACTGATTCAACATTAGATATTTGGTTATACATACCTATACGTATATTTTCTTTAATAAAATTGCAAAATATACATTCCTAAGAAAATAAAATTAAATCGCTTTCGTTAAAAATTTCAGGTATCAAGAATGACGCTGGGTCCGCAGGAAATAGTGCGATCGGAGGTGGAGGGCGGGCTGGCCGGACCGGCGAACTCGCTGACAGCCGAATCGATAGACTGCGGCTGCGTTCGCTATCGGCTGCCGCGATTGGCGAGGTTCGCCACGCGGCGGATCTTCGTCGCCCTGCTATGCTGCATCGGCGTACTCCAGGCCGCCGCGCAGGCCTACTTCTACGTTACCAGCTCTACGATCGCCCGGAGGTTCCAACTCGATCCCTATCTCATGGGTACACAGTCACAAAGAGGCGTCTTATCTACATCCGCGTTGATTCGATTTATTCCGATGCTTTCGTGGAAATTGTTGTTTACCTTTTGATTCTATACGTTTAAACACGTTTTTATTTTAATTTAATTTATTTTCAATTCTGTGATGTACTATTTGTAGGCCACGGATGAGATACATTTAATTAAATGCAGATGTTTAAAGAGTTGCTAATTTTTATTCCGTTCTTTTTTTGCAGAATGGATTATGTGTACATCTGAAATGGCAACAATTATTGTTGGATTTATTGTTGCATATTGGGGCGACAGAATACATAGGGCATCGTGGCTAGGTGGTTTGACACTCATTCAGTGTGCTTCATTTTTTTGTCTTTTGATTCCGCATACATCTCATTGGGTGCGTGTCATTGAAGAACCTGAAAACGTCACTCACATGTCTATTTATGCAGGTAAGAGCTACACAAGCAAATAAATTAAATACAAGTGCACTTAATGTAACAGACAGTAATTTATTATGAAAGAAAGTGTTAAATATTTTTTGAGAAAATATAAAGACAAAGATTCGTGAAAATTGCCATTGATTTTTGTAGAGGAAAGTCCAGATCTTTGCATGAAAATGTCTTCAAGATTAGTCACGTCTGAGAATCTGCCTCAATATTCGACTCTCTTTATTCTGATCGTCGTGCAGATCATTACAGCAATGGCTAATGTGGCTTATTACGCTCTCGGCATCTCCTACCTTGACGACAATACAAAGAGAATACACGTGCCAGTCTACATCAGCGTCATCTTGGCTATGAAAGTACTAGGCAGTGTTTTGGGCTTTATGATAGCCTGGGGATTTTTACGGTAATTTATAGTTACGAATGGACTTGTCCAAATTAAAGGGTAAAAATATTGCGTCATTTAAAATGGATATGTTCATTATTCCGTAGAATAGATGCTGACGATTTGAGTTCTATACAATCGTACCGTGGTCAAATTGGAGCTTGGTGGCTTGGATGGCCAATCTTTGGTATCTTACTGGCTGTCCCTGGCTTTTTCATGGCTATCTTTCCTAGAAAATTACCGTCAGAGGTACGAATATTGATTTCCATTATCATTTGAGTTTCTCGCACTCTAAATGTAAAAATGGAAAGTCGAAATAAAATAAAATAAAAAATGCAAATAATAATAATAATTAATTGTACAAATTAAATGAAGAAAGTATTTTTTACTAAATTGATAAAGTTAATAAATTATTCCAGATGGTACAAGAAACAGCAGCATCGATTCTAGATCAATCAGGTACATTAAGAGGATCTCAAAGGATACCTGCGAAAAAAGTGGGCAGTACCGAGTTCTTCCCATCGATGCTAAGGCTACTCACCAATAAAATTCTTATTTTCAATGTTCTCGCTGCCATGTTTCTCGTCATTGCAGTGGTAAACTTTATCGCAAATGAAAATATATTCTTAGAATCCAGATTCTACGCTCCTCGACCGACAGGAATGCTACTAGGATTTTCAGATCCCTTAGTTTCACGTACAATCACAAGTAAGATAAAAATATTTTGTGTCCTTTATGAGGAGACAAAATGCAAATAATATATAAATATTATCATATTAAAAATGTATGTATAATATTTATTTTCCCTTTGAAATTGCAGCAATATTAAAACCGCTGTTGATCGGTTTAACCGTAATAATAGCAGGTTTGGTTATTGCCCGCTCTAAACCTGCTGCAAGGACACTCATCATTTACAGTATCATCGTTTTATCTGTATCATCAATTATTATATTTTTACTTTCACTCGATAACTGCCAGAAAGCACCAATTTACGGTGCTCAAAGAGGATCGTAAGTTACTTATATTTATAAACAAATATTTATCAGTTAACTACAACGTTCTGTTTTATCTTCAGACTACATCTCGCCAAATACTGCAATAAAGACTGTCAATGCTCTCGAGACGCGGATTTCCGACCAATATGCGACAATAGGGGAACCTTTACGTATTATAGTCCATGTCATGCAGGCTGTACAACTATGAATTACGAAAATAATATTAAAGTTTATTCCAATTGTTCATGTGTTGAAGATACAACTGGTTTAGGAAATATCGCAGCAAGGGAAGGACCATGCGGTTCTGATACTTGTCAAGTTGGATGGATAATTTATGAGGTATAATGCAATCTATCATTATACTTACGTTACAAAAGAATACGTTTATGTAATTAAGTTTTGAATTTTTTAGATTTTTACTCTGTTAGTTTATGCAGCAGTATCTTCAACCCTGATCGGTGACCTTCTAATAAGTCTTCGAAGCGTTAATGTGCAGGATAAAGCACTTACTATAGGTTATTCCATGGCGATATTAGGATTTTTTGCTTACATTCCTGGCAAAATAGCTTACGACGAATTAGCTAAATCTACTTGTCAGCACTGGGGAGCAAACGATCAAATATGTCATTTATATCATCCAACTGACCTAGGAAATTACTTATGTTTTTTGACTGGATCCTGTATAGTAGTTAGCGCGTTACTTAAAGCCGGTGTTTGGTTTTTCGCTAAAGATTTGGAAATTTACGACCCCGCAGAGACCGAAACTCCACAAGAAACGGAATTAAAGGACTTATCTAAAACTCAAGCCGAACCGTTATTGCAACCACAGCCTAGTTCATCAGAAGAGCGAAACGATAACCAAACCGCAGGTAAAGTATTAATGCAATTTAAAGAAGATGTAGATATAAAAGACTAATATTTTAAAAATTAAATTATTAAATTAAAATTATTTTCTTTTATTTTATAGAGCCTGTCCAGAGCGTAACAGAGCCAGTCATAGTTCTAGAAACTAAAAAGAAATCAAGCAAAGAAAATGGACCCGTTGAAGTTGTCGACGAAGGGGAAGCATCTGGTGGACAATTAAGATTTGGACCACTTGGACCAGGTATTCGCAGGGCCGCCAAGACTCAGTCTAACGCCAGCATGTTAAATGCTAGCACAGATGACGAATTGGACAGCTCGGATGGTAGTCACGTACCGAGAAAAGGATCGACTTCGCAAGTTTCCTACAAACCCCTCGAAATAGATTCCGATGCAGAGAGTGACTTGAGCAGCACACTACCACGAACGAAAAATCGCATTCCGAGCATTGATTCGCAGGGACCGAGTAGTCCTCAGAATATCCGTCCACCTTTCAGCAACGTCCGATTCCCAAATCCGGACAACTACGAAGACCCGAGGGTCTTGAGAAGCTCCAGAAATAACAGTCCCAACGTAGGAGGGGATGGTTCATCGACGACGAGCAGCTTCGAGTACTCCAAGAAGCGGAAAGACGATAAACCCTTGTCAGCGTCGAGGGGTGACTTCAACGAGGTTGGCATTCCCGTAGTAGAATCCTACGAGACTACTTTAAAAAGTTCGACTAGCTCCTTGCGATCTCCTACGATAATGATGGCATTGACAACCCACTTAGACAGAAATCTTAGCCTTGAGATGCTTAAGGAAACTCGTCTTGAGTACGAACCTGCGCGAAAGACCAACAACGCAGAGATGGAGGAAAATCGAAAATTTCGATTAGAAAAATTAATGCAACCGGTGAATTACCCACCTGTTGCACAGAGGCCACCGTCGCGCGATCAAGGTTCATCGGGTTTTGGTAGTTCCCTGCCCGGAGATATTTCGGATTCAAGAGACAGCTTAAGCTCGAAGTCGTCGAGATCTGGCCCTCCGAAGAAACGGGGTTATGTATGTACAGATTTGTGAGCGATGTATAAAATTAATGATTTATACTTTTGTAATGCTAAAGACATTTTCATGTACTTATCAATGACTGATGTAACAAAAATATACTTGACAAGTAATTTTTAAATGTCACGAAACTTACACTACATTTCATACGATTTCTATTTTTATAAGCTCTAATTTTTATACAGAAAACAATCAATAAAGATAAAGTATTTTAAATAGTACCTGTAAGCTTATAAATTATGTGTGAATATACAAATAATTTAATAAACTGAACTATTGTTAAAATTAGTTGACAGTTACAAAATTCTATACAAAATGTTACAATTGAAATATATATAAGAATCTGCTATATGAATATAATGTACAGTAATAATAATCCACTAATGTATAATTTACTGGTAACATTTCTATATATTTATATTTAATACAAATAAATTTTCTATTAACAAGTCTTATCAATACTTACATGCTATAAATTTGTATTAATTCCAAATAAAATTTTCTTATTAAAAACAGTATTTGAGACTTTTGTCATCGCAATTCAGTTCTTGAAACACTTATTTTGGAATGTTCATAAATGTACACGATATTGTAAAAATCAATCGATACTTTAGTAAGCATAAAGATTTTTAGTAGAAAAATAGATACTTTTTTAACGGAGCTATGTGATTTTCTCCTTAAGGTACTTTAAAACTGAAGCTTTTGACGATCAGTTCAGTAGTTGTGTTTGTTCAGTTGCCGTTGATTGTCTCTTTTCTTCATATATCACCGGGTTCTTCAGCAATATCTTCCAATTCCACCTCCTCGTCGAAGATTTTAACATCTTTTACGTAATACCAGACGCCAATGTCAAACAATGTACCCATGGTCACGAAACCTTAAATAAATTTTTTTTTTATCAATTATTGCTAACCATATTTACGTACAGCCGAATATCGTTATTACACTAAAAAGAACTTACTAGCAGCAGTGAAATTCATGAGGTATCTCAAGGTTTCGCCGTTATACAGCCAGCAGTTTCCTGTTCCACTACACGTTTTCCCCCACACAAGACAAGTTTTATCTGCAAGAGAAAAAAAATTAAAACATCCTTAATTATTAATTTTCGGAAACTTATAATTCTGCATAAATTAATTACAAACCGAGTATATATCCAAAAAGGATAGGAGATGGTATGAATGCGAAAAGACTCATGATCGTCAAGCCGAAACCCATTGCCACCGTTTTGTCCTTTTCGTCCACGCATCTGACCGATACTAAGAAGTTAGAAGCCCTCCCCGTTGCTCCGCTGAATTTTAAAAGGCAGACGACCGTCAAGAAGATGTAGAATTGATCCAGACAATCTATGGGACACGCTCCAGGAGTCGCGACGCCCATACTTGAAGGTACTTGGAAATTCGTACTCGGTTGAGTGGTCGGGTTGAAGAAGGTATTCGTCATTGTTTCGTTCTTGGTCAGTTGGACGAAAACTTGAGAAAGACTAGGTTTAATGCAACTACAGTCCGAATAAATTTTGTTCCCGTCACCGTCCACCTGAAAACATCCACATCTTGATTATTGCAGAGCTGAGGGTGGAATGGCTTTGATAATAACTATAAGAACTGACCTGGATGGTTTTGCAGCCTGCGTGACAGGCAGAAATGAAGGTCTGGCCATTTTCCGAGCAGACCGGATTGTAGGTCACGTAATCGCAGTGGCAGTGCTCATTACACGGCAACAGCGTCTTGAGAGCTCCATCATTGGTGACGGCGATCTGGTTGTCGTTGGCTGGGCAGCCAAGAAACGCGTAGGACACCATACCCACAACCGAAATCGCCCCAACCATCACGTTCCAGGCTGCCAGGTATCGTGCCTTGGGCTTGTACTTCGAAATGACGAGACCAGACAGAAGAATACCGAAGGCACTGAAGACCAGACCCACCGTACCGGTGATGAGAGAAGATACCGAGGCTGACTGTTTGTACTGAGTTTCGATGTACTTGGGCATGAAGATCCAGTAGGGCATGTAGCCCAGAAAGTAGAACACGGCGGCGAGGTTGTTGCACATCAGGGTGGTATTGGTCAGGAGGCGCCTGAAGGTTCTCATCATGTCGCCGAGGGATGCTGGCAGTTCCGGTTCTTGAGGAGTATCCTTGATGCTCGCTGCTGACTTGTTGCGCTCCAAAGCCAAGGCCTTGCGAGCTGCAGCGCGCGGAAGCGTTTTTGGGAAGAGCGCGAGTATACTTGCGAACAGGAAGAGCAAAATTGCCAGAATTATCCAGCCTAGCCACCATGCTCCTAGCCATCTGTGGATAAAATTTTAAGCAATTAAAGGATTTGAATGATTTTACTAGTCAAATATTTATATAAGGAGTATATAAATTATTAAAGCACTATACCCAATTTAATTTTAGAAAAGAAAATCTGAAGTGAAATCTTACTCGAAAATACATTGAGATATCTGTCGGGTTATCATTTTTCTTAAAAAATCCATTGCTTTTTCTCCAAAACTGAATCCAAAATCTTTCAGAGGATTGAAGTTCACAGTTAAATATTGAAATAGAAAGTGAAAATTTAAATACTTGACACCATAAATTTCAACTTTGAACCCACGTCTTGTTTCGATAAGAAATCACTTCAGAAATGTAAAAAAGTAGACTTCTATGAAACATGGAAGAAAGCATTAAAAATCAAAATAGTGAACCCAACCCGCTCAACTTGTTCTCTTAAATTTATTAAGGGATTAATTGCTTTTTCTCAGGTGAGAAAAGCTTTCAAGTTCGTATTACTATTATAGTAGTTTTCAACTTTTGTAGCTTTTGAATAACGTGACCATGCAGCTAGCAAAATTTGATCGCCCTCAATGTAATCCTTTGGAAAGAATTTACACCAGCATATTCAATTGTGTTGTCAATTACCAACATTATATTCTAACATTACAATGCTCCTTATTTAATACTATATCAATTTCTGCTACAAGCTATACAGGCCGTGTTGATCACGTGATCTCACATGTAAGTTCCCAATTGTACGCTTTGCCTCAAATCTTGATAGTTAACATAATTACACACTTAAGTTATCTTACAAGAGTCATATTATAAGATAACTTAAGTGTGTAATTAAATTTGAGTTTAATTTAGAAATGGCAAAGCTGTATGCTAATTTAAAGTTCCCAATAATTTCCTTAATTCTAAGTTAAAGATAGAAAGTGGTGACATCAGTTCACATTGAAAAAATCCTTGTCTGTTTCCTTAAACAAACAATCACAATCTATTTTCAATTAAACGAGCGCATATGTCATTCGTCTGATAAACCAATCCATTACACAAACAAGAATAGACTTTCGCGCGCTCGTAAAGCGTGCAAAAATAAAATTAATCGGTCTGCCAACAATCGTATCGACTTCGGCATCGCCAGCGATAACAGCCGGCGTCTCGTCCGATCGACATCGATAGCAAACAGTCCAGTGGAAAGTCCCTGAGTGCGCTCACCTGGGGTCTTGCGTGCCGATGGTCGGCGTGAGGGTGGGACTGATGTAGAACTTGAGGGCGAAGGAGGCGAGTCCGTAGCCGATGGCCGGGCCCAGCATCCGCAGGAAGTACGAGAAGCTTATGAGGGCCGGCGTCTTCGACTTCTGGATGTTGTCGTCCATGTAGGACACGCCCAGGGTGTAGTAGAGGGAGCCGCCGATGCCCGAGACCAGCTGGGCGATGAAGAGCAGCGCCTGGGGCGCGAAGTTGCCGTCGGCCTCCTCGCAGTGCTCGTGGTTCGTGCGGTTCAGGCAGAGGAACTTGCGCTGCTTCTCCGGGATCACGCTGCTCGTCGCGTTCTCCGGCGACACGAGCTTCGCGCCGTACTCCACCGTCAGGAGTAGCGCGTCCTCGCCCGGGCCGTACAGAAAATGCGGCAGCATCGTCAGACAGCAGAACAGGACCACCTGAGAAATTTATTTAGCTTGAAATTTATTCATGATTCATTGATTGTTTCTTATTCTGTCTGAAAGAGAAACCGTGTGGAAATTCGATCAGGATGTGTCCCAGGGAAACGGACCAGGATTCTCTACCTTTTACCTATTAATATACTAGTCCATTAGATTTGAAGCGTGCTACTTTAATTTACTTATTTTTTACGCCGACGTTTGTACAATGAAATTGTTTATTTATTTTTTCCACTTCAATTTCAGTTCGAGAGTAAGGTGGCCCCCATTCGAGATTATTTGCTTGCTCCCTTTGTAAATAAATAGATCCCTGCGGCTTCTACCTTGAGGTACATGTGATTTTCTAAGTTATTAGCCACCTGAGAAATGTATTCATGATTCATTGATTGTTTCTTATCCTGTCTCAAAGAGAACCCGTGTGGAAATTCGATCAGGATGTGTCCCAGGAAATGGACTAGGTTTCGCTCCCTTTTATAAATAAATAGATCACTGGCTTTTATCTTGAGGCACATGTGCATTTCTATGTTATTAGAGATTCTTGAGTAAGAAAGATAAATTTTTAAAAGTGTATGTGTGTATAGTATGCAAGTTCATATATTGCGTATGTATGAGATTGGGCATGACCATTTTTAGTCCATTGTATCTCCTGGACGAATGTAAATAATGAGCTGAAATTTGGCACGCATCTTGAATATGCTTCAACTAAGAACTGATTAAATTTTAGAGTAAATCGGATAATTTTAAGGACTTATTTGGATAAAATAATTCTTTTTAAAAAAAATTTTTTTTTTCATTTGTACTGAAGATATGTCAAATTTATAACGATTTTCCTAAAGAATGTGGTTTTTAATTGACTTTTCTAAAAAATTAAATATTTTTTGCTTTGACTACTTCATAAAGTATTTATATGAATGTACACATACTCTTTTGCACACTTTTATATGATTTCATACATTTTACTCAAAAATTTTATTTTGTACGGTCTTTAAGAATAATCGAATATTCTTATCTCTGTGAACTTATTTGTTATCAATAAAATATTGTTTAATTGTAGCAATTATTTTAACAATCAGTCAATTAAAGAATTGTCATTAAATAATTCGAATGCTCTATATTAAAATGAATCTAAAATCAATTGTTAGCGTTTGAATCTTTTGATACGTAAGGTAGTCTTCACATTGTCTTGGTACAACTCGTCCCACGTGCGCATCCAATACGGTTAAATACGTTAATCGCCGAGCGTCTAAATTATGCGTACCGCTTACAAGACAAGTGCATGGCTCAATCAAGACTGGCGTCATGCTGAAAGCTCACTTATGCAGCATATTTATGACCATTATGACATAGCGCAAATAATAATTCTAAAAAAAACGTCCAAATTAAATATTACGATTATATTCCTTAAACATCAAATTTTTCGTTCACATTTTCCATTTTTACACAAAACGAAATTCGTTGGCTAAAAGTGAAAAAAACGTAATATGTCAGCCGAAATAAATAACGATTGTAAACTCGTCTTTTCGGTTCTTCGAATGGAAGTGACATGATTGAGGAAAGATTAGATGAGCTTATTCACACTGTCACTTTATCGCTGCTAGGTGCTAGTGAGGTATTCATCGCTACCGGAATCACATTGTCATAAATAACCTAATAAAGATTTCGCTGCTTATCTAATCCATTGCTTGCACTGTATTTCATTTTTAAATTACCCCTTAAGAAGCACCAGCATCTCTTCCCATTTATTATCGAGACAAAAGAAAAAAAATTTACTTCCAATTTGTTTACTCCAATAGCCATCGCCTCAACTACATCTTTAAATCTACACCCCTAAATCTACAGATCCTACCGCTCAAAGTAACAAATCGTCACGCTAATGACGTAACGCTCGCGCTAATTTTTCGGCAATTGCACAAACACAGAAGTCACCCGTACGATTCTCCCCCCACTTTTTTTCCACCTCTTATCTTATCTCCGCATCGCGCTGTCTAATTAAGCGGTACAAGTCAATTTCGCGAGAAAAAAAGACGAGCAAGTCGGCCGAGCGCGTACGTAGCGACGGCGAAGCGAAGACCGCGCGAGCCGCCGTGAATGGAGCGCTCGCGCGCTCTGCCTAATTTAATTAAGTAATACGTAAACCCAGCGGCGCTGCGCGAGCACCGGGCGTTTTTTCCCTTTCACACATTCGATGCGTCCGGATGTATCCCCTCAATTTTCTATTGGCCGCGTCACCGCTCCTTTTTTCCTCGGCGCGCCGCTGGCCTACATAGGAGAGGGCCGCTCTCTATGGAGGCGATGTGCCGTCGATTTGCGCATTGTCGCGCCGCTTAAAATTAGCCTCGTGGGCCCTGGAGGTGAACGAATTTCGACCGGTACAATGACTCTGCCTTTTTATTTGTCTTTTGTATTGACTCTTCTTTAATTTCAGTTTTTATTTAGAGAGAAATGATTTGAGGTAATGAGTTTATGTATGTTGGGCATTTTATTTAATAAAGAAAGTAGTTTTTAATGCGAATGAAGAAGTTTGTTTTGTAGTTATATTAGTTGATAAAAGAAAGTGGTCTTACCGTGTAAATACCGACGGCGATCCATCTGGGCCTGTGGCCTTTCCCTGCGTAATACGAGAGTACCACTGACACAAGTAACTGCGATATGTCGTTTCCTACTGATATGATCCCTGTTAAAATGTTAAATTTTGTTACTACTATGATTTGTAAATCTTTTTAGAAATAATGATGAAATATTGCGGGATGCAGTTAAGTGCATCACATTTTGAATTTATTAGCAAATTAAACAATTTCTAATTTCACTTGTTACTGATTAAAGCGTGAAAGAGGATATAAACAATATTGGACCATTTCTGAATTATAGGTCATTATTTTCGATGCATTCACTGTTAATTGGCACTATAAATAAGGTAAGGTTCTGGTGAAATTTGTTGAAAAAATCGGTAAACATCAGATTATGCCAACTACTTTTTGAAAAACGTTGATATTATTCGGAATTTAATCCACAACTATTACCACGCTGAATGAAATATGTTAAAATTTTATATGAAACATTATTTTTATTTTAACAACAGTTTACCAAACTTTCATCTCGTAAAAGCAATTATTACGAACATTTTTATTTTCACCAGAACATTACCAGTCCAACATCACAATTTATCAACTACCTGCTGCAATTTTATAATTAGATAAAAGAAGAATAAAAAATAAATATAAATTTCAAAGAAATGTGCTCAGCTGACCCGTCGTTTTGGAGGGTATTTTAAATCTCTTCTCGATGGTGGTGATGGTGCCGTTGAAGTAGGCGTAGCTGGCGGAGAAGATGCAGCCGAGGACGCCGTAGAGGAACACATAGGCCTTCTTGTTGGCGAACCTCTGGAGGTTGGGGCCGCGGAAGCACCAGATGCCGCAGGACGTCTCCTCGGTGATGGGCAGCCGACTGAAGACGTCGTTGAGGGGCCGGGTCGGCGTCGTCGCCGGGGTCGACGGCGGCGTCGTCGGCACCTGCAGCAGCTTCTTGCTCTCCGGCCCATTGCTCGCGTGGTTCTCGCTTCTCGGCATTCTGTCGTCCTTTATTTTTCGTTAATTATATCATTTATGGAAAGCACTGGCTTTATTGTTCTTTACTTAAGTTTTTTGTACTTTACTTATGTTGAACTTGGTTTAAGTAGGGAATAGTTGGAAAGTACGGCAAAGTGAAGAGATGGTACACTGAATCAACGATGTCGTTAGTAGAAATACCTAGGCTTTTGATGAAATGGGTAAAATCTTACCGGATTCTAGTAGGATTTTGTTCCACTTGTATACATGTAAAACATAGGAATCTGGTAGGGATCTAATCAGGAGCAGTGAGACATATCCTCATCTGATTTCTACTAGGGGTATTAGAATGGATCATAACACCGTGGCCTACACTTAATCTGCAAGCTCCTAAATATCATTACTTCCTACGAAGACTAGTACATTTCAAAAAAGTCTATTTTAATTTGACATTTTTAAAGTAAACTCTTCCAGAATCTGATAAACTCAGCACCCCACCTGATTTGTTGAAAAATTCGTTCGATGTTAACTATACTAATCTTTAACAGCAAAGACAAGATAGGTAAAAATAAGATTGCAGAAACAATTGTTCAATTTATTACTTCAAAGCCTTATGAATTATTAATATTATTGATAAATTATTGAAATATTTCATGAAAGCTTGATTCGACTTTGAAAGCAAGATGATGTTTACATGCTTTTCAAACGTTTGTCATCTAGATTAAAATTTCTAGTATTTATTTTTGTTAATAATTTTTATTATGACTGCAGTCACAATTTTTCGTTCAATTTAATTTATGACTTGACAAAAGCGCTCAAAAAACTCCCCTAGCTAAAAGAAGTAGTATATACTGCTTTTATCCTCAGCTAAATAAAAAAATAAATATTTAAAATTTTATTTAAAACATTTGCAGGTAGGAATTCATGTTTAATAGTAGTATTAAAGTGGCTGTAGACACAATAATTCTATTTTATTTTTTAGTTGCATTTCCAATTCAATTAGTACCTTGATATCAATCTAAGAAAATCTTTGCCCAAATTACTAAGAATACAAGTTCACCCGAGTGTCATTCATTCGAAAAGTACAAAATCTTGAAAACGCATACGCAAGTAACGTCAAAATTGACGCGTTTCAAAGCCATGAAATTTTACATCTTAAAATTAAACCACCGGTGGATGTGACGAATTCAGAATTTTAACGATCACTTAACGACGCACGTATCTCCGCGATTAATCTCGAAGTGATTTCGCGCCGGCCGTCAAAACCCCGGCAGGACGAATAAAATCCGCCAAGTATACCCTACGCCGCATTTAGACACTCACCTCAAATCTCGCTGGTGCAGCCGCCGATTAGCCCGTGGAGGCGGGCGACGCTAAGGACGTCGTCGTTGCCGTCAGACTTTGGTCTTTCGCGCCTCGTGCACGCCGCCGGCAGCTATTCTCATCGTATCGGGAGGCCGCGAGTTGCACGCTAGGGGGATACTCCAGAGTCCCGACGACGGGAGAAGCATCGGCGCTCTATCGGGGCAGCTTCGTATCTGGAAAACTGCACGTTTGGAATCTAGAGACACCGCGGCACTGGCTTATACTCGCGCGTCATCGAAATCCATGGAGCTTTATTATCGCGCGGGTCTGTTGATAAAAGGAAGTCGGGAATTTTTTCACTGATGCGATTTTAATGTACCCAGGTGATTGTTAGTTTAAAATGAATGAAATTAGTGTTTGTATTGGCGTATTTACTATTGTAGCGATGATGATGTTTTATTATTAATTTACATTCGGGTAAAAAAATTAAACACTTTTTTTAAGAATTTTGGAATAATTTGTGTAAGTAGAAACTAAATGACTTGTTTCTAATCATAAAATTGACGAAAAATCGTTTCAGAAATGATTAAGTAAATTGTCATTTTTAGTAAAGTCAAATACTTTGATTAAAATAAGTATATATCATACATCATTTATCTTTATATATCAGTTAGGAATCGAAAATCATGATCGAGCGCAAAAAATGATCTTTGCAGAATATGTGATGGTACTTAAAAAATTTGCTTTTTTGATTATGAAATATATTAATTCATTGAGTATCCAATTTGAATGTATGTCTGACTAATATTATCCTTTACTACTTGTTACTATCGGATCTTAATTATTACAGCTTTCTTTTTCTTTCCAAAAACTTCTTTTATTACAGTGATCTAAAAAATCTACCTAGAGATCCTTTAACAAACGTATTAAAGAAGAAAACATTAACTCCAGGGTGGCGTGATGATTTCGCTCCCAATGTCACGTTGCTACGCACGCAACAGGTGATAGCAAGTGAAATATGACTATTTGTTCGACAGTATCATCGCAAGCTCCTCGTGTGCTCTTCTAACTCCATCACGACAAAAAACTCAAAAAAAAAAAAATAAATAAATTTCTCCACCTCCGTCGCAACTTTTACCAAACGATCGTACAGATCGAAGAAAAAATCGACGAGCGTAAACAACCGAGTGCGAACCGAGCGATCGACGCACAGCGTAACGGCACCCCCGGAGAAATCACTGTCCACATACTCAGCGGTAACGAGACGCACAGCAGCAGCCGGAGGTCCAGGTTACGCAATCGGTGCTCACTCCGCGGAGGTGCGATCGGGCGCGCAGCGCGTCCCGGCGCCTCTCGCTCTCCCTCTCGCTCTCTCTCGCTCTCACCCACGCTCCGTGCCGCGCGCCGGATGATTTCGCGTCCGAAAACGGGCCTCGCACCTCGCTGACTGAGTTTCCTCGGCGGGAGCGCGCGATTAGGCAGAGCCCGAGGCGCGCGCGCTCCCCACCCGCGCGCGCACCGCCAAGAAGAAGCGACGACGTCTTCGCCGATGCGGACGAGTGCGAGCGAGAGAGGGAACGGGGAGCGCATCGTGTGTAGGAGTGCGCGGCCCGACGGCGGCTCTTAACTAGCTAGACACATGGGACGTGCGGTACACGCGCGCGAGCAAGACTCGCGTGACGTAGTAGCAGACGGCGCGTGATAAGAGCGCTGCGCGCCGCCACTGACCGATCGAACCGCTTGTCTAGGGCGAATTATTTTTCTTTTTTAAGGTTTTTTTTTATGTGTGCTAGTAAGGGCGGAATTATTTGGCGCAAGTTTGCTAATTGAGGGTGAACTTTTTCTTTTGGCATTTTTTTTTAAATGTTTATCGAGGACGAATGTTTTGAATACTTGGGGCTTTTTAAGTTTGTTAAAGGGAACATTTGTTTCGTTTGATGACCTTTAAGTATGATAATCGGGGGTGAATTTTTAAAACATTTGGCGTTTTTTAAATAAGCAAATGGAGAGCAAATTTTTTACTTAGCCATTAGCACTTTTGTGGTATGCCGATCTGTGATCCAACAATCGAAATTTTTTGAAAAATTATTTTCTGTTATATTTGTTTGTTTTATTAAAAATGAAGTCATATTTTATCAATCTATTGGTTAGTTACAAAATGACCTATCCTACTCTGATTTTGCAGAGACTATGAAATTTTGAGGACTTTTTTAGTTCGTTTTGAAGATTTGACTTTTATTAATATAATAATAGCAAACTTTTAAAATGCAAATATTATTAAAAATTTTGTAAAAATAGTTTTTATTTTGTTGATTATGCCTTTTTTTTATCTCAAATGAATGCAAATAAACTGTAATCTTTACCTACAACTAAGTTCTCCTCCTCAAAGGTGTAAAAAAAAACAATAAAAATGTTACAAACTATTTTTCCTTTACAATACAAATTTTTAAAAACTAAAATATCTTTTTTGTTACAACTATAATAAAATGCTTAAATGTTCCCTCTTTGGAAACAAAAATTATTTCTACATTTTAATAAAATTTAGCAGTATCTCTAACTTAAACGTCATAAAAAAATATTGACGCTTGATTTGAACGAATCAAAAGTAATAAATAAATATCATTTACCTCAATCATTGAATCATTGATGCACAAACAAATTTTTTCCTAAAAATCTACCTCAAGGAAGTCCAAGAGTTTGCGACAGAATTAAATTTAACAATCAGTAGAAATTTCGTGCGAATTATTATTGGCGTACTTTCCAACGCTATCTAGCACAAACCTCATTAGTCATCCTCCGCGATAATAAACAAATCGAGGCGCGCTCTTACGTAAAACCCAGCGTCGAAAAATAAACAAAAAAACCAAGATCGACGAGCCCAATCGGGAATCGCGATTTTCGACAATCCCAACTCGATAGTATATTCCGTCGACGCGCTGTGTCGCGGCGAGGGCCTCGAAGAAAAGGAGAGTAAGAGAGGCACTGGGACGGCTTACCTCACGGGGATGGAGGAGGCGCGGCGCGGCGGGTTAGATTCTCGGCCGGTTTCTAAGCTCGCCGCTGCTTTGCATCCGCCGGGCACGTATACGCGCATTGTGAGCCCATTTATGTGATTCAATGAAGAGGACGCCTTGGCTGCGACGACGGGAGAACCGGTACGGTGCGTTCGCGCTCCTTCTCCCGCTCCCGCGAGCGGACGGTCCATTCCGGTGCCCGTGGATCGATACTGCCAGCCAGGTGCTTGGCTCGCGCAGACACGGCGAAACTTCGCCGATCCCTTCGAGACTTACGCGAGAGAGAGGGAGATTAATAAATTTCGGACGAATTTTCGATTGTATCACTGATTTTTTTATTATTGTAAGATGTTAGGAAATTGTTTTGTCTTTTTAACGTTACTTATAATTTTATTGTTTAGTGATCTTAAAATAGATTGTTAACTTTTTGATTTCTCACACTATTGTAGGTATTACACTTAAATTGTTTTTGTTTTTTCAATTTTTGATGTATAAAAGTATATATTTAGGCTTAAAGATTTATAAAAGTATTGTTTAACAAATATTAGTATACTGTTCTCCCGTTACTACTTCAAAATTATGTACACAAGTTTTATAGAATCGATCATTCATTTCATTTTTAGTAGATCGAAGTCGCAAAGTTTTCAATACAGCATCTTACATTTAATAAAAATATAAACTTATTTTTACGAAACATTTAACGATTAAAACATTATAAATACACTGTATCTAGGTATATTTTAACTTAGGGAAATTGTTAAAACGAAATGTAATTTTTCAATGAAATTTTTTGAGGATATCAACCACTTCTCTGTGAGGTATTTCTATGAGAAATCAATGCCAAGTAGTTAATAATATTTTTTATTTTTCTAGTCGGTACAAAATCTCGAATAATGTAATACATATAAAAAAAATGTGGAACCATGGTATTTTGCTAGCTTCAAGGATTCTTTAAAATAATTTCGATTAAACAACTTATTAGTAATGATAACATACACTGATATTGGTTGTTTTAAAACCCCAATGAAGATATAGAAGAAGAATCATTATACCTATAACGTTTACATTTTATATTGAACCTTTTTCAGTGTTGAAGACACTTCACAAAATAACCATCTTTAAAACGTTACTTCTTGAATTCTCGAAAAGAGAGTTTTATTTCACCCAAATAAAAATAAACCTTAATATCTGAAAAGTACCTCAAACTAAAGAAATAATCTTCAATTTTTACCTACTCACTTCAAACGTTCACGACAAAATCGTAAACGATTAAAAAGAATACACAAAATTAAAATAATACCCTTATCCAGCATCTCTTTCTACAGTCCAGAAAAGGCGTAAAATGCAAAACAATCTACGATCTTACCTCCTCCTTCTTCCATGCCGGCGAGTTCGTCGCGTTTCCTGCAGCAGCGGGCGCGATGCTCTTCCGCGCGTCTATTCTCGCATTGCTAACGGCGCACTAATTGACCAACCGCTAATAGCCGCCGTGTAATTGCCGGAATTTCGTTCGTTTGACGGCGAGGACAGCATGCCCCTCGACCCTGCTCGCGGCCAACCGCCGACCGAACGAGTTTCCTCTCTTCGAGAACCTCCCCTCGCCGGCTACCTGCGTGCCCTGCCAAAGGACCTTTTCGGGAGAGGGGATGTTTTGGTTGGGAGGTGGTAGGGGCATATTGCGTCTTACGATTTGGCAATGTGTGTTCTTCGTTTTTTAGTAGAATTAGGATTCTAATCGGAGATTGTTTTATTTTAAAATTTATTTTTCTTTATTTATTCAAGGGGTGCAATAATTTATTTGTTTGCTTTCTCAAATCGATGCAAAATTTGATTTTCTTTTAAAGGCATGAAAATATTTAACTTTTTAGGAAAGTTAATACTCTTTCAAATCGGTATATTTTTAATTAAAAAAGACTTACGAGTAACCTATGTATAATGTATTAGTAAGAAACCAGGTGCACTCTAGAAATTTAATTATTTTACTATAAAATAATCAGATTTATTCCAGCATTTAATCAGGTCTAAGTTGAAGCATATTCGAGATGCATACAAACTTTCAGTTCATTCTTTGTATCCGTTCAAGAGTTATGTTGGTTTTAAAAAAATTTATTTGTCTAACTTAAGAACCTTAAAAACATCGAAACTCAACAAAATTTCGAAGTTTCAAATTTGCACCAACTTTTAAGCTTTCTCTTTGAGAAAACAAAATATGGTGTGACAATTTTTTTGTGGTAAATATTTATAAAAACATTTTAAAAATGGATGCTTTACTATAACTATACAAAGAAATTGTTTGAAAATATCCAGTCATTCTAAAATTTAAATATAGCTACACCATCATTGTGTTTTATCAGTATATGCATATCAGGATGAGGCATCATTTTTTGAAAGTACTAACTTAGTCATTGCTGGAAAGTGTTTATGTAAATTGTCGAAAGATTGAACTTGAAGAGATTTTTAATTTCGCGCACGCAATCGCAATTGCTCTTCATAATGCAGGATTTTGTTTTCAAATATTTGCACTGTACTTGATAATTGCATTTTCATTCTTTTGCAACGTAAATACGGTTACCGGATTACACCGAACTTACCCGCATGGCGCCATGATCGCAGCGATACGCTACTTATCAGCGACATTTGTCTTTATTCATAAATATACTTGATGAAGAAAACTTGCTGCTGATAGGTATAAATCGTGGAATTTTTATACTTTCCTTAAATGATTCAAGATTGTAATGACATTTCCAGGAATAATGAGCTTATAATGTTATGCGGATATCGATTAATTTATTGGATTAAATGTGTGTGAGTAATGCGTGTGCAACTGTCAGCTGATGCAAAGTTTGGTGTACGTAATAGTTAATTATATACAGACTGCACAACTTTGCCGAGTCTTATCTTCGTCATAATTTCTGTCAAGGGAACAACAAATTTGAAAATTATCTCACAATGTCAAATATTTAATTTATTGCGTTACTTACTTTTTCCGCGTGGTTATATCATTTACTATAAACTGTCAATTACTTCTGGATTCGAGTCAACGTCCTCTCGTGCAACATCGAAAGATTCCTAGATTATCTAATATAAAATATGATCTGTCTGTTTACAGTCTAGAAGAGGTATCGTCTATCTTTGATTACATGCATTATCACTAAACAATTAATGTGCCAAGGCACGAGAAAAATGTATTTATTTTCCCGATAATGTGGTGGAAAAAATTGACAGCTTCAATTGCATTAAGAAATAAATATATATTATCAATAAGAAATATATAAACGTATAATTTGCTTAAAACACAGTCATTAAATAAATCTATATTATTTTATCAGCTTCCACCAAGCACACAATAATAAAATTGTATACAATTTATATAAAAATGTAAAAATAATGTGTAATCATTAAGATTAATAAAGAAGCCAGACAAATTCACATTTCATTTAATCAATTAGTTTACCTAAAAAATAATTGAGATAAAAAACACAAAGTGAATCAGCTATATCTGTTCGGTGAACAATTCCACGCGTGCCCCTTAACAATTCCCCGTTTCCCCCTTATCTCCAAAACAATGCTCGTCGAAAAACGAGCCGCGCCAGTGAGATAAGTCCCGAACGAGCAATTAAACTCGGCGGAGCCGGAGGAAAACAGCCGGGACGCGACAACAAACGTCGCTCGCAAACTCGCCCAATAGACCGCGAACAATCGACTCAAAGGAATCCGAGGCGGCCGGAGCACCGCCACGAAAAATCCCAAGACGAGCGCTCGGAAAAGACCGCGGCGCGGCCACCCACTTGCCCGCGCGCGCGCGCGCTAAATTACCTCGGGCATTCAGCTTGTGTGTGCGTGAGAGGTACGTACGTGTGGTCGGCGCGGCCGGAGAATCAAGGCCGGACGAGTGAGATTACGGGATCATTAGAGGCCGCGTAGATTCGTCGGCTTTTCCTCGCCGGGGATGCATCCGTAAAGCGGCGCGCGCGAGGCGAAAATTTCGTCATCGCGCGCGCGCGCGCCGCTCAATTTCTGGAAAACGAGCGCAGCTAACGCGGCGCAATTGAATTCGGCAGCGGGAGCTCGCGCGATACTGCGAGGTGCACGCGCACCGAGGGACGAGCTTGATTTTGCGCTCTTTTTATTTGGCGAATTGGAGGTGCGCGTATATTGAGGGAAATTAAGGGATAAGTAGGATTGAAGGGTGAAAGAAGTAGGTATTTTTATAAATTATTTCTGGTTTTTCTAAATAGATATCTATGTTAGTAAAATTTTGTTGGATAAACTAACCATAAAAAGCTTACTTTTAAGAACAAATAAAAAAAATTAAAATTAAGAATTAATTTTTTTGATCGTAATAAGTAAATTATCTGAATTCTTCTATTCTATTCTATCTGACTTATCAGCTGAAATATTTTGTGTAAATCTGAATAAGTGAAATTTGAAGTCTATAGTGACATGTCCCAATTAAAGTATCCCATTAATACAAATAAGAGAAGATTTATGATTTAAAATTATGTCACTATTGGCATCAAATTAGTAAAGTTGCAGAAAATTCACTAATCCTGCTAGCTGGTCATGAAATGGTGAAAAATATCCGAAAAAGCGTTTTGTCGCCGGGAGAAAACAAAACGACTTAATTACTGCGACGGAAAACTTATATGCGGCGACGCGAAACTTATGTTCGGGCAACGAACGTTATGTGCGGGCACCGAAACTTATGTTCGGGGACCGAAAGTTAACTTTTCCAACATCGACAATCTTTAAAATACTAATATAAACTATTAAAATTGCGAATTCTTTTACTCTGTTCAGTCATTTGACGCTAACTCTGCCTCCAAATTCTAAAACGTACACCAAGAAAGAAAATAAAATAAGAGGAAAAGACTTTTAATTTGAGAGGCTGTGCGTTAAAAAATCTCAATTGCTTAAAAAATTATGTACAGTTAAATAAGAGCATCGAAAACTATGAAAAAACTTGAACAAGTAAAGCTAGACATTACCACATTATTTTTAATAGTGATATTTAACTATGCACAACTTTTGAAAAAATAAAAATATTTTCTAGTGGGGATAAGTAAAGGTGAAACTTATGCAAGACGTTAATTTAGAAAAATAATAATTTTTATTCAATCAGCTGGAATGACAGATGTAAAGCTGCTTGATTAGCGCGATGCTGAGCCAGGAGAGGTGCAGCTCGTGGCGCCGATCGATAAAGAAAACTCCTCCCGCTCGGTGGGCGAATTCGTTAAGTCGTCCAATCCCAACGAGCTTACGAATTAAAAGGTTCTTCCTTGCAAAAACTTTCATCCGCTCCCGTCTACTTTTTCCTTGCTGCTTCCATTTACCTTGACGCCATTCCATTTCATTATTTTATTCTTTCTCTCATCTTTTCGCATGTAAATGGCAATGGCACAACAATGAATAAAAAAAACTTAAAGAAATAGTTTACTCGTGATTTTTTCTTCGTTAAAAATAAAAATTGCATTTCTAAAAAATATAATTATAGTTATGTATGTACAAATCGTTTGTTCTTAGAGGTAAAACTGCCGAAAATGCAGTTTACAGTTTGCGCGCAGGAACTACTTCGCGTCAATTTCCTCGTCGTTGTTCAGTTTCAATTCTCGCCTACTTAGCGGAGAAATACTTTTCACTTCTGACTCGTCGTTGTCCCCGTACAAATCGATGCCCTTCGACAAGTAGCAGACGGCCGCGTCGAATAGCACTCCAATTAAACATAGTGCTGTAATCAGATATATGGGAATTAAGTATTTAAATAATTATTATTATTCAATCTAGACCTATTAAAATTATTCGGGTACTTTTTTAATTTTCGAATCGTTTAACAAATAATTATTTTGTTATACATTCTTTATATAGTGTATGATAAATTTTCACCAATAAAAGTATTCTTTTGCCATTAATCAGATCAAAGATTCAGCAGATACTTAATCATTTATATAGAAATTATTTTTTCTTTTAACATGTATTAATTTTTCTCGCAGAAAAAGCCAATGGTAAAAATGTTAGTTACTTATTACTTTTGGTCACATTTTAATAATCCAATTTTCTAAAACAGTGTATAAGTTACTATAGTACTTATATACCAACTACAAATCAGTTTTTTAAAAATACATTTAACAATTTCACATTTTGAAGAATTTTAATATTTCAATTTGTTAGCTGAATCTATGACCAGGGATAAAGCTGAAAATGAGAAAGTTCGAAGTATCTCTTTTTTTGGTTTTTTACTGTGCAATATAAATTAAATTTATTCAAATCTCTCAAAAGCTTAATTGAAGAGCTTAAATTTATATATTGTTGAAATAAATTAATCGTAATTGTTCGAATTTTTAATTACGTTGAAAAGAATTGAAAAAAATGATAAAATCAGTATATTCATCTCTTGAATCCTTGAAGCTTTCTGATACCACCCCATTCCACTGATCGATATCATTTCAAGTTATTTTACTAACAAACAAAAAAAAAATTCTTTTATTAGTTACTGCTTAGTTTCTATTTAGTCAAGTGGTAAAAAACTGACAAAAGTACCCGAACAACCCACATGTCCAGTGTACCACTAAAAAATACTAACCAGCCGCAGTCAAATTAACGTAGTATCTGAAATTATCGCGATGGTAGAACCAGCAGTTGCCCTTGGTCTTGCAGGAGTAGTCCCACACCAGGCACGTGGAGTCCATGATGGCGCCGAAGATAATGGGCCCGGGTATCAGCGCGAACAGCGACACCACCATGAGGGCGATGCCCTGGGACAGGCTCTTGTCGCGCGTCTCCACGCACCTGAAGTTCACCAGGACGTTGCCGATCCTGCCGGAGCAGCCGAGGATGTTGACCAGCGTCGAGACTACGCCGAAGAGTATGTACGGCCGGGTGCAGTCCTGCTTGCAGGGCCCGACGGTCACCGAGCCGTCGATGCAGCCGCAGTTGCCGAAGGTCGTGCCGTTGATGGCCTCCAGGCAGCCGGCGTGGCACGCCGAGAAAAAAGTCGTGCCGGTCTCCTGGTGACACACCGGCGCGTACTTGACGAACTCGCAGTTGCACGCCAAGTTGCACGGCCTGCTCAGGTTCATTCTGTCGATTTGATTTTTATTACGGTAAGTTTCATTGAAGATTTTTTATTTGTTTGGTCTTATCTTCAAATTTTTATGTAAATAACTTTGTCTTTTTTAATTATAGTATAAGAAAATTAATGCGATTTGTGGTAATAGTGGGGCAGATTGTTCTATGTCATCCCTAGTAGAAATTAGATGGGGATATGTCCCACTGTTCCTGATCAGATCCCTAACAGAATCCTATATTTTCCATAAGACCCCATGATATAAGAGTGGGACAAAATCCTACCAGATCAAATCCCTATAGGTATTTCTACTAGGGATACTATAAGAAAAATGTGTGGTAATAAATCTACATTAGTTTTTACTGTGCAACATAGTGATTTGCATTGATTAAATATACCTGCTGCTGAAATTCTACAAAAGGAAATTTCCACGATCCAATTCTACAAAAACAACCCCTTACAAATTTGATAATATCACATGAAAGGTACACTAGATTTTTGTGGATAGTTTGGTAGATTTTTAGTTAATACGAAACTTTTCTTTTGAAATATGCTGATCTTATAAAAAAAAAGTTTTGTTACGTTTGTAAGCGAAACTCACGAGACTCACTTCATAGTGTCAAAGTCGATCCCTTCAATACTACCGCTACCGCAGCCAAGGAACATAAATGAGATCTGTCCGACAAAGTAGCAAAGTCCCACTACGACGTTCCAGAAAAGAAGCGGTCGCGGGGCCGGCTTGAATTTGCCGATGACAATTCCTGAGATCAGAAAACCGAGTACCATTCCCATCAAAGTGAGTGGACCTGTTAAAAGTCATCGGATTGTTAATGTTTTTTCTCAATACCATTTTTATTATTTATTTAAGTAGAATAATGCGTGTATTATTTACCGGTTACTATAGTGCCGCCAGCGGAAGAAGTTTGAAACTGGACCTCCAGGTACTTGGCGATAAAGCTCATGAAGGCAGAGGCACTTAAAACGTAAAAAACCCCGCTGAAAATGTTGAGCATCAGTATTTTATTCGTCACTATTCTTTTGACTGTTGCTGGGAAATCCTTCAGAGTTGGCTGCTCCGTGGGCTGACTCGATTGTACGCATTCAGACTTTTCCATTTTTTTTGTGTCGACCTTCAATGGCACTTCGCTGTCCTGTAGTTAATCATTGAAAAGTATAAAACTTTGATTATCACTTAGAATGTGAAAAAATAATTGAATACATAAATAAATAACTTATGAAAAAGGAGAGTTTAAAAAGCTTGATTGAAAATTGGCGTCTGACTGTACTCGTCTGTTTCTACTTCCACAATTGAATCGTTACTTTTTCCAAGTTTCTCTTTTCATTGATATTGAAATCCATTTAAATTAAATCTTACTTTTTTAATATTAAATAGCCGTACAAATTCATCTCTAGATAACATCTTTTAATATTTGTTTAGCAAAACAATTGCAAAGCAATTCATCAGACTAGAAACGTGGGATTATTAGAATTAAAAATAAAAAATTCACTTACAGTCAGGGCTTTATTCGACTTGTTCGACTTCTTCGATTTTCGCAGCTCCTGAGGGAACATAGCCAGGAGCAGAGAGAAGATCGTCATAGCGATTCCGAGGATGATCCATCCGAGCCACCAGGCACCAAGCCATCTCGGATCACTTTTTTCGATAATTGGGTGCAAACTTGGATCGATGTACAGATTCAGACAAAAGTAGCTTAGGACGAAGCCGAAAGCTGGACCAACCGTCCTTAAGGCAAATGTAAACCCTGGATAAAAAGAAAATGTTTGTTAAGAATTTAGAGATTAGCAGTGTAGTAGTTAAATGTTTAATGCGGACAAAAAGTGACAAAGTAAAAAAACCGTAACCGGGCAAGAACAATATTATTTAATATTATTTAATATTATTTAATATTTTCCAGGTTTGAAGAGAGAACACAGGAGAAAAATTTTATAATAAAATAAAAATATAGTCTGCACTGAGAGCTACGTAGGCTTCTCGTCTTTATGTAGTTGCAGCATTTATCTCATGCTGGCTCACCTTCGACCCGTAGAATGTACTGCTTTTTTTAAGTTAATTATTTGCAATTTTACGTAATTTTTTGTTTTCTTTCGAAATAAGGATATTTTAATTACAACACAGTACTTTCAATAAGTCATTTTATTTACAAAATTATATTGCTGCATCTATTGTGATGCCATATTCTAATTATCCACAATTAATAACCTACAATATTAGTCGAGTCTTCAAAAACTATAAATATTTATGTTTTATGATTAATGATAAAATTACGGAAGACATCTATTTAAAAAACTTCGTGATTATTGTCACACTATTAAATGTCTCCAAAAACACATCGCAATTGTTTTATTGTTAAAAGAAGTAACATATTGCAAATAAGTAACTCATATTTTATTTTAATTACGCTGGTCGATTCCTTATCCTAATTGTATAGGTAAAAGAGTTAGTATCATCGATATTTTAATTACGGTATAGTAAATAAGATGATTAAAATCTTTAATGACAAAAAATCCTTGATTTTTTTATTTTATCAACACATAATTCGGAAAAGAAAACTATAACCGATGCTAAATGTCCTGCAGTCATAATGTACAACACTTGGTTAAGGTCCAACTTAAATTCATCCAGCAGGTTAACGTGCAATCGCTTCTTTTGTGAACTAAACTTAAATTTATTCATCAGGTAGCTAACATCTTTTATTATATCCTCTTTAACAGTAGTTACCCACGGTTGGTCTAATCTATATTCGGGAATACTTTGGATCACCCTGTAAAATCTTTTAACGAAAGGTGATTTTGCTGAAAAGTATATAACCAAAAAAGTTGATTCTACAGGCTCTTCAACGATACTGAATATCCAATCAGTTGTGAACTCCGATTTTATAGTCACTAGGGTACGAATATAATCAAGATTACTATAACACATGTTCAGTGTATCATTTAGGACCATATCATAAATGCAGTAGAAGTCATTCGAGACTGACACTTTGTTTTTAAAATCATTTATATAATAACTTTTTGACAGATCTTTCATTGTATGATCAGTTGTTAACATTGGTATAGGAGCATTGGTAACGTCACGTATGCTTTTAAATTTGTAAAATTTCTTTTGCGTGAATCTAGCATTGTATAAATAGTCGATAACATGTGTTGATAGCACAAATGACACTAACATTAAAAACAAATACAGTATTTTGCTTATGGTCGTTTTTGGTGTTGCGCCACCAGAAATACCAAGTAAAACGATGACCATGTTGTACACGATCAATACTTCACTTTTTGAACGTAAGAAGTACACCAGCGATGCAATAATAACAATAAAAATAATCATTACAGCAATTACCATTAATAAATTCCAAGGAATAACATTTTCATAATATCCATACTGTTTGATTATTAAATTAGTTGTTCCGCCGTAATAATAAGCTACTGATTTTGGTTTAGTATTTTGACGTACTTGAGTTAAAGATGAAATGAAATCCATAGACTCGTTTTGAAATGCAGAATATATATTCTCAATATTTTCTTGATCACCGAGAAATTCCAAAGTAAAATTCAAAACTTTTTGTAAAAATACAAACATATCCATTCCTAAAACTTCTATCATTTCTAAACCTAAATCTGCGCTTCCAAGATACCTAGAATTCAAAGTATAACCATGCATATTGTTCAATTTATCAGTAAATAAAACAAAATTTTCGGAATAATTCTCTTTTCTATAAAATTCATTGAAAGGGTTATATTCGTTCACTGTAATCGTAAAATCGTTTATAGACACTGGAGATGTGAATATATCACCGACTGTTTCAGGTACCACAACTTCGACAATCGTGACGTATAAAAAACTATCTAACCACAATGTCTTCAAAAGAACCTCGATTTCCTCAAGTGGATTTTCTGCTACTATGAACACAAGACTGTGCCATCTCGGAGCTTCAACTTTTTCGAATAAATTAAAGTATTCATTTAGAGTCCACATAACGTCTGAGATTTCATGATCATCGATACATAAAACATTCAGTGTTGAATCGACTAGAAGCATAGGTTCTAGGTAGGACTTCTGTTCACTCTGCAGTAAAGTAGATACTTCGTCAAAATCTATGCGAACTGAAGTAAAGTTGTAGGTCATACTTTTTTCGATTAATTCACATGTGGATGAATTGTGGTAAAAAAAGGAAGTCCAAACAATGGTTTCCATACTCATATCTTGATGCACTGATTTCGCTATACGATCCAACCACGTGATTTCTTTAAAAATTGATACTTTAAATAATGTTACAAATACAGAATACCAGAGTAAGGCTTTTTTATCCTATTAAAAATTATTGAATTAAAAAAAATGTTTTTGCAAAGATATATTTATGTACACAGTACTAACAATAAACGATTTTTATTGACTCACCTTTATTCTAGCAATCATCTTTTACAATATTAAAAAAAATTAAATAATTTCAAAGATAAATAACCAAATTCGTACTACCACTCATCATTGTTGTTTAAAGACTAAATAAGTACTGGTGAAAGCTTAGCAATAAACGGTACCGGATAAATCGTATAAAAGTTAATTGTATATACTTCAATATTAGTTCACAAGTAAATCATTCACAATAGTAAAAATTCAATTAAATATTGAAAACGTACAATTGCAGTAATTAACGAACTGGACACTCAACGGTAATTGAGTCCTGCCAAACCTGTCCCGAGAATGATAACATCGCACTACAAGAATCGCGTGCATACATTAAAAAAGGAAAATAAAATAAAATTTTTTGTTCGTATAATTCAGAAAACTTTTTATCAAAATTGAACACTTGATATTTGTATTTTAATAACAATTATAGCATAATTATATGCAGTAGAAAGAAATCGATTGATTATTTGAGTCATACTTAAATTATTTACGAAGAATAGGTTTCAGATTTATAATTAATCCCTTTTCGATACCTTGTCAGTTTACTTTTGACAGTTTGACTATCAGAACGATACACAGTTTATGTTTTTAATTTTTAATTTTCACCTTAAGAACATTGACCTTAGGATCTTTTTGTGCTATCTACTAGTAGTAGTGCATAGAATTAATATATGTATACCGTTAATTTTTGGTAGAATTTAAATTTTGTATATTATATATATAAGGACCTTAGTCTGTTAATTTAATAATAAATAAATAAACGAATATACTGCTGCATTACTTCTACCTTCAAACTATAAAAGAAAAAAAAAAGAACAGTACAAACCAAGAAGCATCGGCGTATTCTTCTTCTTCGTGTTGTCGTCCATGTAGGTCTGCCCGAGCCCGTAATAGAGGGTAGTCCCGATGCCCAGGATGAACTGCGAGAAGAAAACGAGCAGCCTGGGCACGACGCTGGTGTCCGTGAGGCTGTCCTCGCCGCAGTTCTCGAGCTTGCGGGAGTCGGAGCAGATGGGCAGTTCGACCTTGCCCGTGCCGGCGTCGCGCAGCGCCAGCGACGTGTTCAGGTACTCGCGAGTAAGCGCCAGGGCGTCCTGGCCGGGGCCGTAAATCGCGTGGGGCAGCGCCAGCACCAGGCAGGAGATCGCGCTGCAGCCCACCCCCACGGCGATCCAGCGCGGCCTGTGACCCGAGCCCCCGTAGTAGATCAGCAGGATCGACAGGATCTGCGAGATCTCGTTGCCCGATAAGATGATCCCTAAGAACCGCAAAGTGATTCGTTAAATTTTAATTATTAACTTTATGATGATTTGTTAACTTGAAGTTGGAGTGTTTTTTTTTTAATCTAGTAGCTTATTTTAATTTTGGCCAGGTATTTATTTTTCATTAACGAATAAAAGCTTTCAGTTTGTTGCAACGTAAGCTAGGAGAGAGAAATCAAATGTGTCAGGATGAAAAACACATTGGAGGGAAATCGTTTAAAATCTACCATTTTTAAGGGAAATCCATGAAATATGCTTTTTCATATTATGTTACTTACTTATTATTAAATAAACTGATCTTCTAATAAAAAATAGATTATAGAGTTAAGTTAATGAAGTAATTATGTCTCATGTTTTATTGAAAGATTCAATTATATACTGGTTTCTTTTCTTATAAATGATTTCAGATAAACAGTCATAAAAAAGTGTGAATCATTAAAGACTACTTAACATGAATTTGTAAGCATGTAATGCTAAATACCATTTTATCAATGCACTTATTAATTCGATACATATCGTCGTTTCTAACGAAGAAAAGCACATTTCAAAAAAGACCTATTTTAATTTGCCTTTTTTTAAGCACTAGAGAAAAAAAATAAACTCTTCTAAAACCTGATAAACTTATGGTGTCATATAAATGATACCTCAAATTTACCAGGTTCTGGAAGAGTTCACTTTTCTCTAGTGCTTTAAAATTGGCCTTTTTGAAATGTACTTTTCTTCGTTAGGAACGACGAAATAATAATGCCAATAATTATTATAAGTGCGACGTTTCGCCGGTTTGGATTTCTATAACGATAAAGAAATATACCGGATGGTTTGGATTATTATAAGTTTTATCTTTTTATATCTCACACCAAGCAAATTAATTAATTTAAGTAATTGATTCCTAGAAAAATACACATTGATTCATTGCTTATTGGTACATTTAAACAGAATATAAACAGCCATTACTTGCACAAAAGATGCCTCTTATCGTGTTTCGATGATACATCGCAACTAATCGTACATTTTAAAGTAACGATGACTATCAACGAATTATCAGGGCCGACTGATATTCCCAAGGAAACGCAGTGAGGCTGCGATTCGAGCGATTACAAATAAGCGAGTAAACCGATCGTCCGCGATTAGCGCAGCGACTGTTGCTCTGTAAAATTCAAGAACAAATAAATAAAAGTTAATCGGATCGCTTTGTTCCGATAATGAGGAACACGCCACGTGCTCTTGAACATTTGTTAACCTGAATTTGAAAAAAAAAATCACTTTTTCCGCGATAAAGACGCGCGGCAGTACGCGTAAGGCGATAGACTAACGAGAAATAACACTCGCTCGTAGGTGTTTCGTCGTGTAAGAGGCGGTAAATTTTTCGCTTCTTCAATTACCCACTGACCACTTAGCTACTTGACGAGCTTCGCTCGTACCACTACGTCGCAATAAGTGCGACTCCCATCCTCCAAATATTTATAAAGTATGTAATAGAACAGTTTCTAATTTGACTGCAATGAAGGATCTTAATTGTATCACTTATTATGCAAATATGACTAAATATTTTGAGATGTGACTTCTTATCGGAAGCGTGCAAAGCGAAACGTCAGTTTTAATCAAGTAAGACGCTTACTTAAGCTGTAAATAGATAAACCATGACAATTCAATTTAAAGTCTAAGTTTATCTTCACTCAAATATCAAGAGTCATCCATAGATAAGTTTAAAGGTATTAGTAATTTTAGGTACACTTAAATAAAGTTACATGTATTTTTATAGTTACGTACACGGAGGCAAACGTTGCATTATAATTTACAACAGTGTGGACAAACTAGAAAAATTAGTAAATATTTTAAAATATTTATATTAAACTTTACGATATAGTTACATTGAATTTTACGATCCTGGTGAATTTGAAAATTTTTTACCAGTTACAGGCCAATAATTGGTTTTCGAATAGTAACTGGCCAGTTTATGGGTCTGGCTCAATAGTGACTTCTACTAGGACACATCTTTAGTAAAATTTGCTAGATACTGTACCAATGTTTTTTATTTTTCGAGTTTATCCTTGCTTTAATAAAACTACAGAATTATTTATGCATTATTTTTCTTAACTATATAATAAAGTGTAATTACTACGATAACAGAATTTAAAAAAATCTAAATAAATAAGAAAAATGAGTCGATAATCGAGCGACGAAAGTCGAGCGCTTAATTCGAACGATCGAATTTGCATTTAGCAAAAAAAAAGAAGAAGAAGTAAAGTCGCTAAAGCGATAAAAGGCGGACTCACCGGTTGTTCGGCTGGGTATCTTGAACCTCTTCTCCAGCGTCGTTAGGCTAACGATAATGTAAATGAAGGCCATCGACTGCACGGTGCCGAGGAGCCCGTAGACCGCGATGAAGCTCCGCGAGGTCGCCCAGTTCTGCAGCCACTTCGGGTGGAAGCCGCAGAAGCCGCACTGCGAGCTCCGACTCATCCTTCCGGCTTTTTCCCCGCCGCTAAACGCAAAAGTTCGACCGATGAAGGGAATCGCCGGATGAAAATTGCTGCGCGGCTCGCTGCCGGAATCGATAATGGGGTGCTCTCGAGGAGAGGTGCGCCCGAGCAATTATTTCTTTTTACGAGTGAAAAAATTCAGTGCGGATTTAAATTGAGAGAAAATTCAATCGACAAAACTCTGAGGTCTATCTTGTAATATCAAATGATTATTGTTTATAAGAAATGATTATATTTTTATTTCACTAACAAGGAGAGTGTTTGAGTGTAACTTTGAGTAATTTTTTTTTTATGCCAAAATACGAGGATCTACAGTTAAATATTTGCATCAAAACCTATATATGTAAAATCGAGTTTAAAAGTCAATACTCATTATCACGTACTCACATTGAATTGTACATAATTTTTGAAGTAATAGAGATTTTTTAACGCGACGTCTCTCAAATTGTCGATCTTTTTCTCTTCTTTCATTTGCTTTTTTGGTGTGCTTTCTAGGACTTATGAAAGCAGAATTATCGTCAAATAACGAAATGCATCGATTTAAAGAAAAATAACTTTAGGGACCTCAGATTAAAAAAACACACAGTTCACCGTTCAAATGTAAGGTACCAATTGCGTCTTAACTTTAATATTAAATTAAAACGTTGATAATCTGAAAAACGATAACATGAGTGATGATTTAGATAATAATATTTTTGTGTACAAACATTTCAATTGAATAAAAATGTCGGAAAAACCGTATTTTGCATGTGACGCGATAATGTGAATGATATAATATTGTAAAAATTAACTTTTTACCAATAATTTTTCGTTAAAATAACTATGTTCATTAAATCACTTAATTAACGTATCATTCTTAATTAAAATTTACTCTATTAAATTATATAAATTATTGAACTATATAAAATATTTTAAATAGATTGTAGATAATAAATTTAGTAGAATCATTAAAACCTAAAGCTCACACTAAATTACTATAAAATTAATAAAAAAATTTCAATCAGATATGAAAATCTTAACAATAATTCGGCACTAAACCATCATTCAATTCTTTAATCTCACAAAAGCAAACCATCTCTAAAAAAACAAATGCAGAAATCGAATGTCGCAAAGTGCGATCTTATCGCTGGCTGCAATAAATACGTTACGATGACAGTTCGATAATGCGAATGGGCAACAAACAGGCGAGATTATTATCCGCTAAATTACTGGCGACCGAAAGCCGGGGATGTCAATGACTGTCGTCCTGTACGCAAGACGCACGTGTGCATCTCCGCGTGGGCGACGCGCGATGCTGCGCTCGGATTCGTCGGCGCGTTGTTGTTTTATCTTCCGGCTTTTTTTTTCAATTCGATGCTAGCGGTACGCGACAAATCAATTGCGCCGAGTGAGCCGACGCAATTGCTCGGCTTCTTTCGACTCCGGTTGATTCATGACGACGGTTAGATGCGCCGGAATTATTTATTTTGGTTGATTAAAGGAAATTGAATTAAGTTAAGTGTAACCGAAGGTTTAAGCTTATACGATTTGAAAAAAGCGGAGGTTTGATTATGAAAATTTAATCTTTTGGCAGCGTTTAAATTTTAGTAATAATTTAAAGAGCGCATGCATTCGATAATATGTTTCTTTCTACAAGGAATAAATTATGTTTACCGACAAAAAAGTTAGGTATAAATATATTATAATTATTTTCCAATTATGACATTTTTAGATAGTTATTCTCTTTTTACTACGAAATGGTAATTTTTACAGAACCTCTTTTGTTCAAATATAGCAAAATGCAACCAAATACATAAAAAATTACTATCTTACTATACTTCCATCGCTTGGAAAGTCTCCAAGGTAACATCATCGGCTACTTATCAATTTAAAGTGGTTGGGTTGAATTTAATTTTTATTTAATTTAAATACAACTCAGATTTTTAAATGAGCAATTAAATGTTTAATTATTTATATAAAAGTTTTACGTGCGAATTAATATTTGCACAAAAATTAATTTTGAACAATCTCAAATAGTTTCATTGAAGAATGACTTATGAATGAAATGAGCGAATGTATATTTTAATTTCAATTCATGAATGCGTAGTAAAATGTCAATAATCTTTAATATTCATTATTCACACGCAGTTACTCCTACTAATCCGATATTCCCGACTAACTTAAACATTTTTTCAGGGATAAATTAAATATCGTATCTACTAGCTCCAAGAGGTACAATAATTAATAAAAAAATTATCCGCACGCGAACGCTATACCGAAAACCGAACAGCTGAGTAAAATAATTTGCAATTGTAATAGTTTATTTTAGTATTTTAAAGATTGTCGCGTTGGAAAAGTTAAATTTCGGTCCCCGCATATAAGTTTCGGTGCTCTCACGTAACGTTCGTTGCCCGCACATAAGATTCGCGTCGCCGCTTATAAGTTTTCCGTCGCAGTAATTAAGTCGTTTTGTTTTCTCCCGTCGATAAAACGCTTTCATCAATGGGAGATCGTCAAAAGATAGAAAACTCGACGATTTCCAGCAGTAAACTATCGTAACTTTTCCAACAACGTCAATCTGTGAAAATATTAAAGTGATTGCAATTTTGAATACAACATTTTTCCGTGCGTGGGTGCGTGAATCATTCGCCCACAGTGACGTCACGGGAGCGTGTAAGGATCGCCAACGAACCGGAAGACTTTCTCTGGACGCGGAACGATTCGACTTGCGTCGCGCGCGCAAATTTAAATGCGCGTGACGTCACGCGGCGTGCGCGCGAATCTTCCGCGGTCCCATTTGTATCTTTTTCGGATGCGCGTCCGGTATGTGCTTTTTTACTTACACGCCGCTCGATTAATTATTTATCGCCCCGACGATATATATTTATCCTCGTAGCACTCGGCAGCTATCGGCATTTTTCCGGTTGCCGTGGATCGCAACAGATAAAGCTGTTTGTTGGACTGATCGCGATGTCTTTACATTTTTTTATTATTCTTATACGAGGTTTCAGGTGATCGCATGGAGATTAAATGCGTAGAGACTTTTTCCTTAATTGTTAAGAGTATAATGACCCATTTTTTACGGAATTACTTCAAGAGATATAGATAGACTAATTAATTTAAATAATAAATTGAATTGATCACTATTGACTGACAAGTAAAGATGTACTACTTAGGAATATGTTCAAATGTATTGTAATAGTAATTTACCAACTTATTTTTGGAATCAACAAGATCATAAAAAGTTTATAGTAATTTGTAGTAGTTTTTATTTAGTAGTTTTGTTTTAAATGATCTGTTTTGTAAATCTTATTCACAATTTGTGAAGTTTGATAAGAACACTCTAAAAATTATGAATTTTCAAAGTAATTTTTTATCAAACAAGTCATTTATATAATAAATTAAACCACAAATTGAAAAAATTATTACTACAACTTGTAATAATAATGTTTTAAAAAACTGATACTGTTTAATAAATTGCAATAGTGAAAAAATTCAAAATTTACTGCAATCACTTTTAAAATTTACAAAAAATCCGAGACATTTTACTATACCATTATCGTAAATTTTATACGAAACGATTGTAAATTTCCCACCAATGACCGATTTTATAGTACTTTTTTCTTCGAACATACACACTCGCAGTGTAGGATATTAGCAATCATAATGAAAATGATGTACTGCATTGCCGGTGAAAATGAGACCGGTACATTACGCAACGCAGTCATCGATTTCACAAATGCGTTTTGCTGCTAATAGTTGGGAATCACGAGCGCACGATGCAAATCTTTTTCCACGTTACCCCCGCCGGCTATTGTATTCCTATCTAAGATGCCACGTTCGATTGTGCAGTTTCTTTTCTCACTGATTTCGATAATGAGCACAAACTGATGTGTACACTACGGTTTGTTGTCCCGTGCGTTAAATAGATCGGTACGCGTAAATAAACTTAATTGCTTGGTCAACAAACGTATTTTTCAATCGATTCGATGAATCTCCAAGTGCACAACAATCTACATTCTTATCTCGCGTAATCGCTAGAAAAAATATAATTAATCTTATAAAAATAAAAATGTCACGGTGGATCGTTATTTTTTCAATTACATAATTTTTCTGTACTCTTTTTATGCGTTTCATCCGAAATGTCATAATTTCATCTCTTTGCTCCTGCACATGTGGATTTTAAGTGTGTAGATTTTAGGTTGAATTTTAGAACTGAAGTAATTAGAATTAACATTGATCATTTTACGATTGTAATTATAAAGGCTTAACAATCGTTGAATTATCAGCAAATAAATAAATTTTCATGCACACTTCAATAATCAACTCAAACTCCTCTCAACTACGTATCGACCTCAAACTAACGTTTCTCCACAAAAAAATAAAAAAAAAAAGTTTTAAACAAACTTTTTCACTCGTCAAAAGTAACCGAAACACCTCGCGAGCGTCGCGAGAGCCGAGCACCCGTCGCACAGCGTCTCGTTACATGCATCGCACTCGCGGTTTAAACTCACCGTGAAGGAAGTCAAGGCCGCGCCGTAAGCAGGCTGCTGCTGCGCTGTCGTGGCCGTTCGCCGAGAGGGCGGCGGTGGTCCCCACCCTTGGCCTCGCTGTTCTCCTGGAGAACGGACGAGCGGCGAAGAGACTGCGCGCGGCGGACGCCTCACTGACGGGCACGCGCGCTTCCTCCCCGCGGTTGCGACGGCTCCGGCGGACGCTCGAAACTGGAGGAGCGCGCGCGTACGAGCGCTGAGTCGCCGTCTCCCGATGCCGAGCGATTAGTCCGGTAATCACGAAGTAGCTGGACGCGGCGGTCGTGTCCCTACCGCACCGTCTCTCTCTCTCTCTCTCTCTCTCACTCTCGCTCCTTCTCGTGTCTCCCTCTGACTCTCTCTCTCTCTCTGTCTCTCTATCTGTTTGTCTCTCTTAGTCTCTCTCTGCCACTCTGTATCTCTCGATCGCTCGTTCTGTCTCGGTCCCACTGTAGATCTCTCCATTCCTCTCTGTCTCTGTTGTCCTCGATTGCTGATGGGTCGGCGTGTGCGGCGTATAGCGGCGGTTGTCTTAAATGGGGGACGCGAGGCGGGAGATCTGGATGTGCGTGATGTGTAAGTGGTTTGGCGAAATTTTGCGAGCGGTGTACAGGTTCTTCGTGAGATTTTTATATGAGTTGCTTCGAGGTAGTGGATGAATGATGAAAGTGACTAAGCTGGAGTTTTCGTGGGGGGTGTTTAGAGTGCTATTGTTGATTTTAGATTTCTGTAAAGATAGGCTTCGCTCGGTGGTTTTGTGCTTCAAACAGTTTGTCATCTTTAAATGGTTATTTTGAAGAAAATATTTTGCTTCTCCGTTCTATGGTTCTGTCACACAAACATGTATTCTTACGAGATATGAAATCGTAGGAATATACATGTTCTGATAAGTATTAACGATAGAGAAATGTCATATCTAATACTTGAGTGTACTATTATTATATTTCAAACTACAACGCAAATTCAGATAACTTTATAAATGAATTGTTACATGTCAATCATCAAATATTTACATCTTTTCAAATCTTATCAAATCTTTTTATCTTTTCATTCTAATTCTTCTCAAAGTTAGCTGTCAAATAATTATATTAGTAAGTACACTAAACAGAGGATATTATAATTAAATGAATTTAATTTACTTAAACCTATATCAAAATGAATAGAACTTAGAAAACTAGAATAGAAAAATAGAAAGAACCATTGACAAAATTAATAATTGTTTTCATAAAATTACTGTAAATACCCTCCAATTAACAGAAAATTAATATTCCTTTGAACCATGCTTAATAACATTATCATCAAACTGCCAATCAAACAATTTTTATTGTAAAATCAAGTATAAAATGTTTGCCCTGGCAATTCTACTTACCTCCTTTGAAAAAAAAAATCGCTTCCCTAAAGTTTGCCTATTTCATTATTATAAACTTCAACTTTTTAATCTTTTAATGCATCTTAGGACTTGAAATATACTACAATTAAATATCTTCAAAAATTATGACGTGCTCAATTGCAATGAGGCGTGCGTCATTCAAGCATAGCCGCGCGTGAAACGTAAATTGTCACGGTGCTACCATCTCGGCGAAGTCGTACGAAACTGCAGGCGCACTGTTATTCGATCGCTAACTGCGGATGCGGCACAGCTGCTTCGATCATGCAGGTTACTATTTAATTGTCAGCAATTGCTTGCAGTTTGAATTTTCATGAATTTTACTTTTAAACTTATTTTGCCACTATCAATTAAAAATAAAGAAATCATTTTTTAATCCAATAAATAGTTTTCTCATGGTTGCCTTCAATGATGAGTGAAAATAAAAGAAAATATACTCTTTATTAAAATGGAATAAATTTAAAAATAAATAAACAAATAGAAGGACTATTAAAATGAAATAAATTAGTCTCGACATGACAGTGGATGAAACAATCAGAATGTTTCAGTCGGACATTTTAAACGTAGGAATTTTTATGACGGACTCAACCGACATGTCAGTCCCTCTTTTACTTTGCCTTTGTGATTAAGTCACAAAGCATCTGGTAGCAATCATCCGAAGAATAATGACTTGCAGGCAAGGCATGTTTTTTATTTTCGCGCGTAAAAGTGAAAATTTGCGTTATTTAAATAATTGAAGAGATAAGAAGTTACTTTTTTCTCAATTTTATCTTACATCTAAACACAAACATTAAAACATAAACATGACAGTCACAGAAATGCGATACAGAATATCAGACAAAATTGATTATCTTTTTTTTAGATCAACAAATCGAATGGAAAAATCAACGGCTTATCTTTTTCAAACTCATTGCTCAAATGCTTAGATCAAAATATCCACTTTCTTTCTCTTTAAACTCCGTCCCCGGAGGAAATTTAAAATCGAGTGTGCAGCCTCCGGCGCGCAACTCCACATGCGCCAGACGCGCCGGCGGTTTCCTCTTTTTACGAGAGGAGCGGAAGAGTAGACGCGCCGTGCCATTCCGCAAAAAAGCCGCAGGGGTGCACAGATGCGCCGGACGAACGAAAATACGAAGTGACTCCGGCCACGGCGGAGTGGGGCCCCGAACGGCCCCGGCGTCGTCCGCGGCGCGTATTTATAGAGGCGCCGTGTGGACCACTCGCGAGTCGCGAGGATCGCGATCGATCCGACCGGCCTTTTTGCCTAGCCTTCTCCTGCACGCGTTGGATGTGCACCTCCGTATTTTTAGATCGCACTTTGCTCCGCTTTGTTGCCGGTGCGAATAAATAAAATTGATTTACGGTGCTGCAGATGTGTTTTATTTTGAATTTTCTTTTTTTGTTATGCGTTGAGTAAGGTATTTGATGTTTATTGGAATTTAATTGTGTAGTACTGTAAAAAATAAGAAAAAATGTCAAGCCAATGCATTGCTTTACACAGTGCATTACTGTATAAAATGCAGAAGTAGAAACAAAATGCTGCTAACAGTTTGGCAGCTTTCTGCTTTTGGTTACTCTGTAAATCTCATTCAGTGAAATTTCACTAATTTTCAGTGAATTTCAGTAAATTTCACTGAATGAGATTTAGA
>UXGC01000720.1:0-58839 GCA_900480045.1 Eurytoma adleriae | reverse complement strand
TGCATGAAATAATAATTTCTGAAAAATTAAACTTATCAAGGAAATAAATAAATTAGTGTTTGCACAAGCTTTGTCAATATCCGTTACCTAGCAGTATAGAGTAGAGGAAACGTATATTATTAAATAAAATTTTAATTTCGTTATATAAATGGAATGATGCCTATAAAATATTTACAAGAAATTAATATAAATATGAATTTTATATTTATGAAACGACGTTACATTCAATTTGATTATTTAAAGGTGAGAAGAAATTAGAGTTTAGAATAAACATTATTTTTATATGCAAATATAAATGTTTTAGATTAATTTTTATATCTTGTCACGTAGGCTCGCGAGGTGCAACCTCCTCTTCCCACGTAACAATCTTTACAGGAATTTTAACTTTAACATAAAATTTTAATTTCGTTATGGACTGAAAGAGTTTTAAAATATTTACATAAACAATAGGATATTATTATATCCTTGCAGGAACTGCGATTTATTTGTGTTATTTTAATAAAAGTTCAATTTCTAAAGTCATAAGGTAATAAAAAGTGCGTTAGAATATTGCGATATAAAGATATATGGGCACTCATTGTGTTCTACGTAATTGCTGAACGGGTGTATTTCTTTTTACGCTATTATAGAATACATAAAATAATAAATTCCTGAGAAAGTAAACTCTCTAATAACTCTCGTGTAATTTTCCTATCATAGGCATAAATAATTTAATCTTTGCACAAGCGTTGTCAATACACATTATTACCTATAATAATAATAATTACAGGATAACTGCATTTGCCGTCATGTTAAGCAAGCGCTTTTCTTTTTATTTAATTATTCTGTTTCAGATTATAAAATTTAATTAAAACGTAATTGAAATATTTAAAAATAATAAAACTAGAAAACGATTTTAAATTTCATTCAAATATAAGGTGAGAAGAAAGTAATTACCTAAAAAATTGCATAATTTTGAGTCCAATTCAGAATCTGGGGAAGGATCTGGTGCAATTTCTACATTTTCAGCTTCCAGTAATCTTAGTTTAATATCCATTGTTAGAAGAATGTCCAATCCTTTTCAGTTTTTATATTGTAGACATTGAATTACCTAAAATTTTGAAATGAAGTGACTACACATATTTTAAATAGAATTTTTTAAAGAATTTAATATAAATTATATGCAGCTAAAAAGTACTTGTCAGTTTAAGTGTGATAAATTTAAAAAAAAATTTTTTTTAATAATTTTTGGTGCCTGAGCAAAGCCGTAAAAAAACAAATAGTAAAACGGCATTTTATGTACAAAATTATTGTATTCTACGTAGTATGTATTGACCAATACCTATAAATCCAGGGCTACAAAATCTAAACTTGTAACTTCAAGGAAGTCCAGAATGAGAAAAAAAAGCAGTGACAATTAAGTAATTTTTCCAGTGAGTTGGTCTTTGGTAACAGAAAATAAATCTTCTGGTGGATATCAAGCATTGGATGATAAAATTAATCTTGTTCACAAGATGATTCTCCAATTTGGCCTATGAAGACATTTTGTTAATATTAATTTACAATAGATGAAAAAAGTAATAAAAAAATGAATATAGAAATATTTATACGCTTACCTATACTAGCTCTTCTAACTGAATACTCACTTTTAGAAGAGTTTTCTAAAACATCTTTTTGGTGTTGCTTTCTGTCTGATTTTGAGAAAAGTATAACCCAGTTAAGAGTTAACATTCTTAGGGTTTTTGTGATTTGAAGTTTATAGCTCTGGATGATTCGTATTTAAATCAAAGCTTTTTATCATCCTTGTCAAATAATTTTGTTCTTACTTCTGGATCTTAATCTTGATTGTTTTTTTTTGTCATCAATTGTTACTCTAGGAAATTTAATACCAGACTTTGGAAAACGTGTAGTTGATATGCTATCGCCGCTCTTTCGAAGGTTTAATTGTGAAATAAAAAAGGTATATTCAAAAAGCAATAATCTTGGATTTTCCTGAATCAGTTTTTAAAAAAAATGCATTGTTTATTAAATTATTGAAGCTATATATTGCACATATTGAATTGAGGATTCATGTGATGTAAAACCTTAATCGAACTTAAATTTAGAAATGCTATTTCTTCATTTGCCCTGAATTTTTGTAATATGTTCCAGCTGTGGAATTCAATTGGAAATTCTATTCAATAGGCACATCGGGTAACCGTTTACTAAAAACTTTTTTATTTTGACTAGTTTTTGCAAGACTTTATCCAGCTCTTCTTTCGTACATTTATATTTATCTTTGAAAGTCGCAGCCTCAAAATCAGCCACCTCCAAAGGAACATCCTTCGATAGTGAAGTAATAACATTTTTTTTAATGTCTACGTCTGTCTTTTAGTTTCTTTTATCAGATTTGAATTTGTATCTTCTGGAACAACTTCGTTTGAACCTCTGAATCAATTTATTTTGAATTTTGTTTATAAACTGTAGAATCAAAAATTGATACAGTTTTGTTTTTATCATTTACTTTGACTGTTGCTATCCTTAACTTTCTTCTTTTTTTGCTTTTTTGATATTTGGCTGATTTTTTTTTAGGTATGTTGTCTTCATCAATTATCTGATGTTGAATCATCAGTTTCATAATAAAAACTTTTCTTATCGGTTTGGACATCACTAACAATCTTTGACGTTTGTTCAATTCTGCAGTTTGCTATTTATATATTTTTGTTTTTTTTTTCTTCCTGGTCATGTCTCTACATACTATTTTCCGTTTTGTACAAAAATATAGGGTGGTACTTCAATTCTCAATAGGAAGATTTTGCGTAGGTAATTTAATTCTAGAATCTAGTGATAAATCTCAGGGGCCAAGCCGGGTTGTTTCTTGCATACAACTATACAAGATACATTTCAGTCTATATGTGTATGTAGATGTATATATAGGTTTCTTGTTTCTTTATAGTTTGAAATTCGACGTAGTCACGTAGTGACGCCGCTTAATTCAGTTTCAGAGCCCAGAGGGCGCAGTAAACTTCCGCGCTGGATGAATGGCCGAACGTCTAAACTCGTCTAGTCGGCCATTTGCAGTCTGCGTGAGCACTCGTACACACCGTGTACATCCGCGTAGGAAAAAGAGAATCGATCGCGTCGCTGACCCGCCATGTTGGAGTGTCGCCATCATCGTCAACGACGTTGAAGGCGCAGTCAGACCTCATGCTCATAACTTCGGCAAGTAATAGGTGAAAAAAGTGGCCGAGCTCCGCATTGCGCGTCCGATCCCGAGCGCGAGGCCGCCAGGGTCCGAGATTGGCTTTTGCGTCCACGCCGAGGGCCGCAGATGTTGCGGTAAATCCGTAGCCGTTGTTACAAGGTGAGTCTCCTCGACGATCTGCACTAGGCACCCATTGCCACGGTTTTCACTTCACGGCTCTCTTTCGTATGATGGACTAAGTATTAGCGAATTTTTCGGGGAGGGTAGTATGACCAGTTGGGTGTGGAATTTGAATTTTAGGTCGGGGGTCAGAAATTGTCGCAAGTATCTACGTGATGCAGTTACAACTTTTTTTTTCGTTTGGAGACGAATGCTATTGAGTGCATGTGAGTGGGAGAGAGAAGGAGCGATGTGGTAGGGCTGGGTCGATAATGATTTATTAATTTATTTGTAATGATAAAAAAGACATTTGATGAGAGTGGATTTTCCTTTAATAAACTTAAAGTTTACTTATGTTTTCAAGCTAATCGGAGGACATCGTAGAAACTTATAAAAAATGGATGCTATGGATCCACGACTAATTGCGCAAGCCCTGAACTACCATGGGCAACAGCTCCAAAAGGTTTGGGAGAGCGAGCGCAACGAGTCGGAATTGGCTATGTTTAACTTAAAGGAGCCAAACTTTGAAATTTATCAGCAGCGTCAAAAGACATTGAGGTAAGTCGAAGTGTCTGTTCATAGGAATTAAAGAAAAAAATAAAAAAGAACTTGTATTTAAATGTAGTTTTTTATTTCAGTTTTAGTGACAGAGGGAAAAGATTGAAGTTGCAACAGTTTTTGGCCAAGAAGGCAGATGCTTTGTACGATAAATCTAATCTTCTCAAGACTGCAGATCCCATCAAGCAAGAACTTGGTGATGAAGGTAACATTAAGAATTCAAATGATACTTGTCTATAGCTGTTAAAGACAATTAGTTTATTATTGATTCTTTTTTTAGAATTTTATGCCACAATGCCTGGTTTGGATTCTTTTGTGGCTATGGAAAAATCACAACGAATAAGAAATTTTTTAGAGGTAAATAATAATTTCAAAATTATATTTTTTTAAAAAAGACAAATTGCTGAAAAACTAAAATTTTCTTCATATTTTTAGAGTCTGATAGTAGGTGATGTAATTTTTGCCCAAGTGATGGGTAAGAGTGCTGCTGGGCTGTTATTAAAGGTTCTCTGCAACTGCAGTGATTTTCCTAGAGTAGTTTCCGATCTTGGTGTAAAGGTAGTTATTAATTTATTTAAATTCAATTGTTCTGCATAAATTTATCACTGAATGAAATTTATTGATTATGGCTTTTATTTTTTAAAGGCTTTAATATTAAATACTGCAACAGTACCAGCAGTGGATAAAAAGGGTGTTACGCGAGGTTACATGGCTAATGATCTTGTCTGCGTTGTTGTTGGGGAAGTAAACGTGGAAGCTGAACGAGTAGTAGCCGTAATGAATGTGCCTCCTCGTGAAGGTCAAATCTCTCATCCACCTATGGGACTTGTACATGCTGAAGATCTCCCGGATGCTTATAAGTAAGTACAATTGGTCATAAAATATTTTTGTTTCAGTGATTTTCAATGATAAGAATTGGTGTTATAAAAATGTTTAAGCAATGGCATTTATTCAGCTTGAGGTCTGTTGAACATTTTTCGATACTCGATTTAAACTTATGAAGCATTATTTATTAACATTTATGTACAGCAAGACTGTATTCATAGTCTTAGTTTGATATGTAAAGATTACCTTGGAACTTGTCACTTTTATTATTGCATATAATACTGAGAGCATATCAAGGCAATCTTCATAGGTATATCAAACTAATGATTGGACTATAAATACCGATGTTTCTGTTAGTAAAATGGAAAATGGGGACCAAAATGTTATTAACGTCTATGGGTTGAGTAGGTTTGTTTCCTCTGACCAGATTTTATGCATTCAGGTACCAGACAGTCTGTAATATAAATGTCAGTAGTTGATACAACAATGAGTTTATAATGCAATAAGAAAGATTTGAAGTTCAAGCAGTGGTTGACACAGCTGTTGTTGTTTTCACGCTCTGTCTACATTTGTGATACATGTATTACATTTCAAGCACCATGAATGTGTCACTTAAAACACCAAATGACCTCAATATATTTTGAGATTATATTTCCAGTATGATATGCTGTTTGGCCTTTTATTGGTATAATTGCCAATGGTAGGTATAAAAATGAGTCAAGTTGTTTGGTCTTTCTCTAATGCAATTTATTTTGTAAATCACAGCAAATGGTTCTAGCACTACAGATTGTTTATCCTATTGTTTGTCCTTATACTTTAGCTTTATTTAGGTTTCTTTTTCATTAAGCTTTATTTTCTTGCCTAAAGACCAAGCAACTGAAATCGTGCATCAAAAAGATATATATCCTCAATTGTTACGCGTAATGACAAGATGATTAATACATCATTTAAACTTACAGCTTTAGTTGACAAATAAAAACGATGTTGTTTGATCATAACATGCTACGTCTAAAAACATTTTTTTGGTCAACTTCTGGATGATAAAAAATTTAAAATATTGACGTGGCTTTAAAAACCTATACTAGGGTTATAATTTTGTTGCACAAAAATGAATTTTGATTTGAAAAAATATTATCTCTGTACCTGAGCTAGGGCAGACATGCTTTAGTCTCAAGAGAAAATATGTAACAGACAATATTAAATAACAATGAAACAGAATATTTGTGTACATCTTAGGGTAATTAGAAAGGTGAGACATGAGTTTTCATAATTTTCAGGTGTCGTACTGTTATAAATAAAACAAATAAATAAAAGACCCTACAAAATTTATTTAACAATTTTTATATGTGGCTGCTTGTTAATTACTAAAATTGTATACGACTGTACGATTCTTGAAAATGAATAAAAAATCCCAGCTATTCTCTTCTGAATTATCAGCAATATAAAATATCAGCGACATGAAGGTTGTCCAAAACAATATGCAAATATGTGATTCCAGTGAAAAGAAGAATAGAAAGGAGATTCCAAAAAAATTTATTTTACTTTTAAAAAAATATGTCAACGATGCTAGAATTTAAAATTAAAAGGAAACCACAATACCCAACTTCGACCTACCAATGTACCTTGAATTAGGGTATAAAGGAAAATTGGGAAAGCAAAAGTGAGAAAGGTTGCATGTGTGGGAGAGAATATAATTTTTTAGTAGTCAAGTGAATTTTTTGTGACATTAACAAAGCAGCCACTTTTTTGTAATTTTAAAAAAAAAAATAAATTATTTTAATAAATCATGTGTAACATAGAGTTGTATATTTTTTGTAGGAAGGCAATGGACAACAAAGGACAAAGCTATGAAACTATCATGGAGAATAGTTCAGGGTTCAACAATCCAAACAACATTAAGTATCTTTGTGATTTGATGGGACTTGGTCAATTGAACTATTCAAACATGGTTGGCTTGAGGTACTGATTAATTTCATTGAATAATAATACAAATTGACTTTCGCACATCAATATTAAATGCTTGTTTTATTTTGTTGTAGGGAGAAATTCCCTCCAAATGAATATGCTACTGAACTGAGACAAGCTCAGGCCAGTAAGTGGGCTTTCCGTAGTGTTGCCGAAGGTATTGATCACTTCAAGGCTGGTCGGCATTCAGAGGCTTTCCAATGTTTAAACAAAGCCCTCACAGTAGATCCACGAAATGTAGAAGGGCTCGTTGCAAGAGGTGCACTGTAAGTCACTATGTTCTTAATTTATTATAAAAAATGTTAGTTTAACAAGAAAATAAATAGAATTACAGAAAATGGTATTAATGTTGCACATGTTTGTTTCTAGGTACGCAAATAGCGGCAGCTTCAAAAAGGCCATAGACGATTTTGAGACAGCACTAAAGCTGAACCCAAGTCACGCGAACGCGCGCAAATACATGGCAGAAACGTTAGTAGCATTGGGTCGGAGTTACGAGGATGACAAGAAGTACGAGGAGGCTCTAAAGGCATACGAGAATTGCCTGACCATAGCCCCGTACCACGAGGAGGCGAAGAACTCGATCGAGTACATAAAGAGCAAGACAAGCCTGACGTCCAGCCTGCCACCAAGCGCGCTGGAGCCCTTCAAGGCGTTCGAGAGCGAGGTGGTGGATCCCGAATCCAAGAAGGAGAAAAAGAAGCGCAAGAAGGAGCGCAAGGCTCGCTCGAAGAAGCGCCAGCGCTGGAGCTCGAGCTCGAGCTCCTCTAGCGGCGGCTCCTCGAGCACCAGCAGCAGCAGCGACTCTTCCGGCAGCTCGAGCTCCTCGGGCGGCAGCTCCCGCTCCAACTCGCACTCGCCCAGTCGCAAGAAGAAGCACAAGAAGGACCACCACGGCTCCTCCCTGTCGCCACTATCGAAGCGCATGGCGCAGTACAACAACCCGCCGTCCGCGGGTCTCGTCGTCGCCTCTAGTAGCTTGAACAGCCACGATATGCTCGCCCCAGCGCTCTACAGCTCAAACTCGCGCGAGAAGGAGGACTACGAGCTTAAAGTGCGCAAATTCCTTGAGCAAACCAAAGATGACTCCGATTATGAGGATAAGGTAATATTGCGAATGAAATGAAATGTTTTGAAGATCTTTGAACAATCGCAATGATAATTGTCGTTTTATTGTAGGTGAGAAAATTCCTTGAAGAAACCGCTAGGTGGAAGCGAGAAAAGGAAAAAGAGAAGAAACACTCAGAGAGTGAGAAAAAGTTGAAGAAGAAGAAAAAGGAAAAGAAAGCGAAGGACAAGGATAAAGAAGAGAAAAAGTTGCGAAAGAAAAAGAAGAAAGAGGAGCGCAAAAAACGCAAAAATAAGGATAAGCTTGAGCGCGATTTGCAGACCCAGATTGGTATTGGACCAGTTACAGATATTGAACAGCTTGAGTCTAAACTTAGTGCCTATTATGCCAAGGTTGAGAAAGAGACTGCAGTTATTAAAAGGTTAGAATTAGGATTTGAACCGTATGTATATATAATTGTCTTAAGTGTGCATTTTATTTTTGTATATTTTTTTTGCTATACTGCATTTATACATTTACTCCTCTTGCACTTTCGAAATTCTCCCTGCAACACTCAAAGGCTTACCCTTTACCGTTGTTTAGTAATTAGGGCCTGATAAAGCTAGCTTCATTATTTTACGTTCAATAGGTATGTAGATCAGTATAATGAAATGCCTTCCCCTCTTAGCAATGCGGAAAAGCTTGCTGAATCTTCACGAAGGGAAGAAGAGCGTAAGGATCGAGACGAAGTTTTTAAGGGATATCATGATAGAGACCCAAGGAACTCGCTTGCAGCACAAAGAAAAGGTAAAAAGCATGGTTTTTAATTAAAGAATTTCATTTAGCACTGCATTGGAGTTTGCTTAGCCACTGCTTTTTATTTTTAGAAGTACAACGGAAGCCTTTCCCCGATATATTTGAACAAGATTCACAACTAATTCATCCAGAGCCCAAGCTTCCAAACTTAGATACAGTTGCGCTCCATGCAAAGTGGAGAGCCACTCAAGCTGCCAAGTAAGGGCAAAAAATATATACCTATATATCTACATGTATATAGTTTCACTGACTTATTTTTAAAACATTTTGTTGCCTGTATACTTACGTAACATAGACATATCCATTATTATATTTTAATGCAATGAGATTAACATTATATTTATAATTTAGGCGCGACACACATCAGCAAAAATGGCCGGATATGATCCCGGAGAAGAAGTCCAAGCCTACAATAGATAGTGAGGAAGATGATGGAGATTTACACAGGCCTCCTCTGGACAAGTCCCTAAACATAAGGAAACACATGCAACGAGAAATGGCAGAAAAGCGTGCTATGCAGCAACAAATGGCAGTGCCAACACCACCCCCAGCGCATAAAGATTCGCCGTTGAAGCAGCAGACGCCGATTAAGTATCCAACCCCACAACCACAGAGCAAGTTCCAAGGTTACAAAGACTCGATGTCGATGTCGCACCACCAGCCTTCACCGTCACAACCACCACCTAGCAACAAATTCTCAAGTCTCGGCAGTAAATTCCAGCCGATTGGTCAGGCGTCCGACTCGAAGTCAAAGGCTCCCTCGCGCTCGGGCTCTGAGAGCGACCGCGAGCGGGGCAACCGACGCTCCGGCGGACCCGCGCCACCACTGCCCTCACACAAGCCTCCGCGGAGCTTCAGCCGCGAGCGTGGCGCCCGCCGCTCCAGGTCCCGCTCACGCAGCGGCTCCAGCTCCGGCTCGTCGCGCTCTCGCTCGAACCGCTCGGTTCGGCGCTCCCGCTCCCGCTCCTACTCCAACCGGCGCTCCGGCAGCTACGAGCGCAAGTACAGCCGCTCGCCCTCCGGCAGCTATTCCGGCCGCTCGCGGTCTCGCTCTCGCTCCAGGTCGTACTCGCGCTCGAGGTCGCGCTCACGCAGCCCCGACCGTGGCTACTACCGCAAGCGCTTCAACAACAACCGGCCGTTCAACAACCGCGGCACCTACTACAAGCCCCGCTTCCAGAACTTCAACAACCCGAACCACCGGGGAAGGGACGGTAACTTCCGCAACAACCAGGGCCATAACCAGCAGCGCTTCTACAACAACCAGAACAACCAGAATCGTTTCAACAACCGCCGCGGCAACTGGAACAACCATCGCGGTGGCCACATGATGAACCAGCGGGGTGGCCGGATGAACCAGCGCGGCGGCCGCTATTTCCACAATAACCGGCAGAACAACTTCCGGGATAACTTCCGCGACCGGCGGGACTTCAGGGATAGGCGGGCGATGTCCCGCGATCGCTACAGCGACAGGAGCTACTCGCCGGACCCGATGAGGAAAGTAGACGAGGCTAAGGAGAAGATCAACCGGATGATCGAGGAGGGCGACGATAGGCCGAGGTCGCGCGAGCGTTCCTCCAGGTCACGCTCGAGGTCGAGGTCGCCCTCGCGCGACAGGTCCCGCGAGCGCTCGAGGGATAGGTCGCGCTCGAGGGGGAGGTCGCGCTCGCGGCCCAGGGAGCGCGCGCCGCCGCGTGACGATGTGTCGAGGGAGCGCAGCGTGCCCCCCAAGAGGCACGACGACGCCCAGAGCGACCACGAAGACAGGGAGGAGGACGACTACGAGCGCTGGGGCGAGGGAGAGGAGCTTGAAGGAAAGGTTCGTACCTAAACAAACAAACAAAAAAACATTAAAAGCGTCTATCTGCTACTCTCACTCTCCTCACCCTCACCCTTCTCCCTCAATTACCCTCGAAGGAAACAACTATCCTCTTCCTGGCTCTTCGTGGGCTCTCTCGGTATGCTTTTCATTTTTTAACCTTTTCTCGTTCTTTACCAATGGTCTTTTCTCTCGGTGTGTGCTCAAGAGAAAAATGATTTCGCTCGACGCATTTAACATTTACTTTCACTGAGTACGGTCGATTGTGAATTATTTTAACTATTTTTACGATATATGTGTACACAGCAGAGAAGAGGTCACTCGTAGCGTGTCATAACGATGTTGATGATGATGATGATGCTAAATGGAAAAATGGTGCGGAACGTAACTCTCGTTTGTTGTCAGAGCAAGGAGGAAGTAATACCACAAGCGGAGGATGTAATACTGGAAGATAAGGACGATTTTATTCAGCGCATGAAGCAACGCAGCCAGAACGTTTTGATCAAGCGGGCGATTGAGGCCAGGACGTGGTACAGGCCGGCCTCGCCTTAGGATTTTAGTACACTGAAGCGAAATAAAGATAGAGCCACCGAGCATTTCTGTTTGTCACATAAACGAGAGAGATAAAAAAGAAAAGAGCGAATGAGCGAGAGATAGCAGAGCGAGACATTTTGAGCACCGTTTTTCTGTGATCACGTGGGAAAGTGACGCATATTCCTACTGAATCACAGCGGGATCGGCGGATCCGCCTCAATGAATTTTTTATAAAAAAAAAAAAAATATGGCAAGTTGTTGATTACTATCATCGTTCTGAAGTGTGTTCTTCTTTCACCATTCACCAGCCGAAATCGGTATTTTTTTTCCTTGAATTGTAACAGAACTTCACTCACCTTGTCCGTTACTTAGTTTGAATTTTCGTTGACTAACGAATTTTCTGTATAAAAAATATTTAGAAAAAATATATATGCTTTAATTAGTAGGTAATCAATTGTATTTATCTTATTTGATAACCTTCAATTTTAATAAAGTTCGACGTGTAAAATGAATTATTTGTCTTTTCAACCCTGTTTTTACATTCATTAGTTTATTTCATTTCATTAATTTATTTCCTTAAAAATATCCAAAGTACATTAAATGTTTCTCGTTGAATTTAAGTCACTTAAAAAAAGTACATAGCGGACGCTTTTTAATCCTGAAGTACAAAAAGTATTGTTAATTTTCAATTAACTCTGTGTTTGCTATCCTATGTTGGTTTTAACATACATGTGTAAAATCACTAATAAATTCCATGTAATTTGTCAGTGTCGTAATTGTATGTACATGTTTTTATCACAAACTTTGTTTTTTTCTTTTAACGCACAAACTTTAGGAGTCTAAGTAGTATAAAATTATTAAAGTAGTTTTGTTTTTATTGCCAACAAAGCGAAGCTAATTTATTACTTAATTACATGCATGCTAATGCTGACTTAATATTAATTCGTATAAAAAATTATTTTTAAATTTAAATTAACTTAAACAATATGTGTCCATCTGGAATGTCGATTTACAAAGATTTAGTTACACAATTTATGTCTTAAGTAGAAAAAAAAAAGTTTATCTAATGTGTCCAGTGCAGTAGGTAATTATTAATGGCTTTCAAACAACAAAAATAGGCATCGCGTAAACCGATTGTCCCAAGGAACCGACGGGAAGCGCTAAAGAAACGGGTAAGAAGTAACTCATCTAAAAGGAAAAGCTCCGCCGCCGTGGGAAATTGGTTTGAAATTACGCGACCAAAAAACTCACGCTTAGCGAGATCGTCGGTCTTAAAATTAAGTCCAGTCGAAACTTTGGAATTGGGCGACGCGATTTGTCGAGTCCTTATACGTATAAACTAGAGCCAGCTAGGAAGCACCGCGTTACAGATGCACAGCCACAGTGGAGGGACGCGCACTTCAGTTCCTGCGCGATCATTATGTTATAGCTACTTACAAAAGAAATGCCTCGCAACTGTCAGCGAGGCGCGACAATTTGCGCGGTTTACTAATTTAAATTTAAAATACTGATTGAAAAAAAAAGATTCTTATTTAAAGCTTTGTCAAATCAAGTGGTTGAATGGAATGTTTCTAGAATATTTGCATTACACTCTCCTAATACCGGAAGATTTTACGGAAAAAGTGGAAATTTTATGTAGTTAAGTTTTAACGACGGCAGAAGGCATATTAATCCACGCGGAGAAACGTTTTAACAAAAATAAGAAAAATTATGGCGAAAGTGATATCGGTTAATGAAATAAAAAGGAATTCGTTCAGGTCGATCAGTTATCAAAATAAAAAAAGGAATCCAGAAGTATTAAATACTCATATCCGGCTTTCTAAAATTTCTTACACATTCGTCCCATTCCAATAAAAATGATTAGAAGCAAACGTAAAAATTTTGTCCCCGCCTCAAGATCGCGTTGAATCCACTTCCGGTGCAACGCGCCAAACGAACCTCGTCGTAAATTTTAAACGATTTAAAATCTCAGCGTAAAAAAAAAAGATCCCATTCAACCGTGCAAACGTGATCCGCGCAAATCGCCGCGTGGTTTTCCTTTATTCTAGCGTCGGTAGGGATGGTAGCTATTGCTGCTGGAGAGCGCGTGTCCTCGCTGGGGTCCGATGCCGCCGGCGACCGCGCCCAGGTTGCCACCGGCGGGGAACTCGCCGGCTCCGCTGCCGCCGCCGCCGGCCAGGACCGTCGTCGTCGCCGTCAGCGAGCCCAGCGACGTTGCACTCCCGCCGCCGCCGCCGCCGCCTCCGCCGCCTCCTGTTATCAACCAGTCGCAAAAAGAAGGTCAAACTACGGGCTTATCACCTGGACACTCACCGTGCTACGCGCGCCTCCCCTGCAGAGCGACCCCGGCCGCACACCTTGGATTAAAGCAGTGGACCACCTCGTTTTTTTTGTCTCGACTGTTATTTATTACCTCTTTTTGCGCGCGGCAGTTTCGTGGTCTCCACTCGCCGTGCACTCACGCTTACACATTCAAAGTTTCGATCTGTTATTTTTGTTAAGTTTAGATGTTAGTTTTGGTTTTTTCTTAATTTTATTGAGTAGATAGTTGAGATATTTTAACGCCGTGCGCAAAATGAAACTTTATTTTGCCTACCCTCTTAATATGAAAGTGTGAATATTCACTGATTTAAATTTAAAAATCGTCCAATTATCGAAAAAGTTGCAACGTATCGCATAATAACGAAGAGTAAGTGAATATTCAGTCTTTCTTATTTAGATATTACCTTACGGTTGCGAAACAATCAAAGCAGTAGCGTTACACACAATTTATTGATCAATATACCTGTATAATTTTTTAAGGTCTAATTCATTTTTTTATATCATTTATTGATTATATTTTTTAACGACATTTTAATATTAAAATAAACATGTATATTCAAGTATAAAATATGTAAATATCTGATTTTTTTCACTTATTTTTTCGAATTTTGAATAAAATAAATTTATAAGAAAATTACAGCTTAAATAGTGTATAAGACAATATATTGATCAGCTGTGCGTAGGTACAGCAAATTGCTTTGCGCACGCTCCGTCTAAAGAGCGAGAATCTTGTGCTTTATACACTGAGGGTAGTCAAAAAAATATAGCGTTTTGCGCACACATTAAAACATAATATAAGGAACACGTCATTTGCTCCATTACACAAAATACTATTTCTATTATTAAAGAAATGTCGGAGTAAATTTATTTAAAGTCTTTTGGTTTCTGTTCATTAAATTTCAAAGTGTTTCCGTCATTATTTGTAGAAAAAAATGTACGATGGAGAAGTGAGAAAAAAAAGATCAAATAAAGAACATAAGAGAAAGATACGAAAGTGAAAGTGTTAATCAATCATTAGACTCCAACATCCCCTTAACTTAATTAAGAATCAATTAATTAACTGATATTTTATTCATAAAGAAGTTTTAATTTTAAAATCTAAAACTTAATCGTAATAATTATATTAAAAACTATTAAACTACCAAATAATAGTGACTACAAATTAATATTTTTGATTATTGATGAACATCAAGATTAATAATTAATAAATTTTAGTAATCAAACGAAACGTAGTATGTTTTACGTAAATGTATTTAAATAAAAAAAAAATTTATTTATTTTATTCATTTTTGTAAAGCAACAATATATTTTAAAATATATTTACGTAAAACATCAAATCGTAAATAGATTCAATGATCATGAATATTTTTTAGTACATACATAGTGAAATGAAAGAATATGAAATGAAATTAATACTAAAATTTAAAAAAATATTATAATTAATTTCTTAACGTTACTATTACTTTTAAATTAACTTAAAGTAATATTCACTTAAAAATAAATTGTAAATTTTAGCTAGAAAAATAATACTATGAAAAATAAAGTAAAATGACTTATTACTTAAATAAACTAAGTTAATTAAAGATAAATGACTAAATTAATCGGGATTGTTGAAGGATAGTAAAGATCAGGATTGAATAAAGAGAATCAGTCTCTCGTGTATTCTTCAATATTTTTTTGTTCTCCATTTAATTATCATCCTCGTAATATCGTCTATGCCATATATATATATTTATATATATATTTATGAATAATCCACTTTATCTCTAATTTTAATCGTTATATCGTAATCATCGCTATAATAATCATTTATCCTGTCAACTTATGATTAATATACAGCTATATATATAATCGTAGTAGTGATAAAGTATAGTTAATAGTAGCTGGTAATATTAATGTTGTTAGCATAATTGTTTATCATCTTTTATCATTATCATTAATATATTATTATCATCACCATCATCATATCTTAAGTATCGATCGTATTTTTTAACTCTTAAAAATGTCAGAAAGAAAAAGTATATAGGAAAAAAAAATATTAATAATTCTGTTCAGTACATCATTTGACCACAATCGAGCCCTCGTGGACCCTTCATTTAAATATATTACCTCTACAATGTACGCTATAGGATGCTTATAGAAAAAAAAAATTAAAAAACACATCGTTTGAAATATACGTTATAATATACGGCGCCGAGAAACAAGCAGCTTTTATATTTTACTTCATTTCACTTAAATGTTGTTTCATCTCTCATCCTTACTAGCATCATATATATCGTATAGTATTTAACATTAAACACGGAAAAACTAGTTTTTTCTCATGAAGATATCTTAATTATTTTAAATGTTATCTTTTTAAAGTCCTGACGTCGTGTCTGCGCGTTGGTGTGATATTACGTGTCAGGTGAGGCGCGAGTGTGTGTACGCGTGTGAGTTTTGTGTGTGTGTGTGTGTGTACATGTGTCCCATTTGCATGTAATATACGTAATGTATTTTACTCTTACTTTTGGTAGAAAAATTCTCGACCACGTGCACAATTAGACTAAGTTCTTACTTTTTTTCATTATCGAATTAAATCACAATTGCTTCACTTAACCCATCTAAGATTCCAGATAAACAATAACCTCGTTAATTTTCACCTTTAATATTTGTATAATATTATTATATAAAGTTTGTAGCCGTTTTTTTTCTTTTATTCGTTAAGGATAAAACAGTCAAAAAAGTCGGCGTCTTTTTATCTCTTACACTAGTTATCTCAAGATCGATCGTTATGCTCAGACTTTGGTCGGCCTCGACCCAAACATTTCGCACATTATTTAACATTTAACTCCTATTCGATTTAACAAAAATTGCGCACATACCCAGTCGCTTATTATTTTTTTTAATTACTTTTGTTATCTTTATCCGCTACGTGTGTGTTCAGTGAAGGTTACACGGTATTATTTTCTCATTCTTCCGATGATCTTTTAATTTTCGCCTCGATGTGTGAGGTATTTATTTTGCTTAACTTTATTTTATACTTATCGAGGGGGAGAGCTGCTAAAAAACTCAGAGGAACAAGTGGAAGTTGGAACGACAGAAGATACTCTTTTGATGACGCGAAAGGAGGTTCGATCCCTAACAGTAAAAGAAGCAATTAATACGCTTTTTTATTTCTTATCTCGTTATTCCATTGGTATTTCTTTCCACTTTTCTTTATTGTTAATAAGCGCTAAGAGTCTTTTAGGTACAGCGAGTACTTTGAACTTTCTCAGGGATTTTTTTCTATGTTACTCGTTTAATCATTCTTATCATTTTTTCTTCCTTATTTTCGTTACTTAGTTTAGTTTTTTTTACAGTACTTTGGAGGATCACGTAATTCAATAGTTTTTTTACTCGTTTATTCCTTTACGATTACTTTTACTTCATTATTTATTAATTATAAGTATAATTGTAATTGTAAAAATTAAATCTCCTTAACTATTTATTTTACGGATATTTGCAGTCAAGACGCCTCTGAACGTCTTTTTTCATTATTTATAAACGATGGTTTTTTTTCTTTTTAAGACTACGTGGGTGATTCGGACCGATAAAACAAGTGAAAAATAAATACCTACAAACTCTCGTCGGAACTTTTTTTATCAATTTTGATTTTCATTCGTTAGATGGTGTTTGAAAAATAAACGGATTTTCTTTCGTTATAAAAATCATTGTTTTCTCTTTCCTTTCTCTGTGTATAAAATTTTTCGATAGGTATATCTCGCTTTTGTTAATCATCTTTTTTTTTTTGCTAGTTCGATTCGACTATCGGAGTGTGACGATTGATGTTTTTCCCTATTTTTTAAATTAAACCTTGACAAAACGTGACGATCTAAAATCTAAAAACAGAGTTAATAGTAAAAATTATTTAGAAAAGAAAAAATAAACACTTACAAATGCATAAAAGCTTAACGGTTAAAATTTCAACAGTTTCCCTTAAAATCTGGCAAACATAAATAAAAAAATGATGAATCATGCAGCATCGACATTTTAAACATCGTACATTACTTATATTTTTGGTGTTGGCTTGAATTTGTGCGAACTACCCTGGCATTCGATCATCGAAAATTAAAAAAGAAAAATAGTCAATCCAATGAGGTCTCTTTTTTTTCCATCTCCTTTCGAGTTTTAAAATTTCGTTAAAAACAAAGAAGAAAGAAAGTAATGTGTCATTTGGCAGTGAACTAAAAAATATTATGCGGTGAACAAGGACGAGAGATTGACTTGGAAATGATGAGAGGACTTTGGATATTGAACGCTGTGGCTGTGTGAGCGTAACATACATACGTGCACAATATATATAAATGTACTTTTTGTAAATTTTCTTTTATCGTTTAATAACAAAAAAACTCAAGTGACTCCCAGAATGTACTTTTTTAAAAGTAAACTTTTTATAACATGTATATAATAGTAAAATGTTTCAAGCGCTGTATATTAAAAAATCATCACTCCTTATGAAAAAATACATGTTCGATTGAAATATATAGGTAATATTTAAAATTACATTTGACTTTCCTTAATATTTTAATATACGAATTATAATAATTAATTAATAGTAAGAGGAAATAAAGAAAGATAAGAGGGGACGAGGTGAAACACAAAACAAAGAGTCCTATGTAATCTAACCGAGGGACTTTTTTTAAAAAAAAGGAAAAAAAATAGGGGAGGTATGCTGAAAAGTCCGATCGAGTCATACGATGTAAATTACACGAAAAAAAAAAGAAAGGTGCGCAATATTCTGGGACCTTCATGTTTTTAAGAAAAAAAAAGGGAAAGAAAATTGAAACGACAAGTGAGCGGGTGAGGAGCGCATCGGAAGCGACGTACGAGGCTCGCGTCTCTCGGCGAGTGCGGCTCTCCTTTTTTCTCTACCTATTTTAATGTTGGCATTTATTTCGACTTTTCTCTCGCATACTCTTGTCTCTCTACTCTCGTTTAATTAGCTTTAATTATCGACGATTCCTTAAACCCTTAAATTAGATACATACTGGAGCGTGCGTTAAACTCGTTTTGTACAAATCGCTGACTTGGTCATTTAAAATATCGGGTCAACGCGCGGGTTTTTTTTTATATCATCCTTATCAATAGCGTCGTTTTTTTTTAAACTTTATCTTTAAAAAGGAAAAAGCGACGAGCACGTAAAAAAAGCGGCTGCAAATTTCATTATCATTATGCTGTCTTTTTAAGTGTTAGGGTCTTTCATTATCCTCGATTTATTTATTTACTTTTTAAAAATTACATTAGATGTGGGAGCGCGCTAACATTAACTTCACATTTCTTCGTGTTTCGTTAACCATTTAATCTTTAAATTAATAAAAAACGTTCTTTAACATTACAAGTGAACGGTGCGCAGGGGCCGGTGGGTCCCCGGGTATTACACGAGAACATACAACGACTTTTATTTCATTTATCTTTTAATAACCATTACTTTTTTCGACTTTTTTTCCCCTTTATAATTATGTAATTATTGTAAATCGTACCATTTAATTAGTCGCTAAAAACCAGTCTTTATTGAACGGGCCATTCTTGGCGGAATCCCGAATGAACGTTTATTTTATTTTACTTTTTTTTCTTTAAATCTAGTAAACTTGACATTATGCTTATCGTTTACGAAAGAACCTTGCTTATCTCGATTTTTCTCTTGTCGATCTTCCCTCCCACGCAGGCAGTCCATCACACACCAAACGCTCGCATTCACGCTAATTCCACTCGCTCGTCACTGCACCATCTTTCCTCCCCCCTCCCCTCGTGTCCCTCGCGCTTCGCTTCGTTAGATTACCTAGTAAAACCTTTATGAAACTATGTAATTATTACCGATCGACTTAATTATCACGACAATTAAACGTAAAAACTCGATGTACTTATAGTGGCATTAATCAACGTGTCCGTCATTTTAACTTTTAATTATTAGCGTTTATTTTATTTCTTCGCGTATTTTCATTTAAGTCTAACAAAAACAAAATAAAAGGAACAACTCTCTCGCATTCACGCATCTCGCATTCACGCGCACTCGCTCGACTCTTACGCCTAGGTAGTTCGAATCTAAAAAAAAATTTCGCTTCACTGTGCTCTTCAAACATTCGTTTACGTCCTCCAAGCCCTTTTGTTTGTTACTTTTTTTACCTTTATCATTTACTTATCATCGAAAAACTTTAACGATTAATCAACAAAGGAGGCAACGCGCTGCCCTATTTTTTCCACGATTACTTTATTTACTTTAAAAATTCTTTTCACTTCTTTATTCTTCATAAATATTACGATACTCCTAAATTAAACTCTCCTCGTCTAAGGGGTTCAGTCGACTTGGTTGTGATCGTTTGATTTTGTCGATTTACTTTAGATGCGGTTAATAAAAGTTTCTGATGCGTGTCGTGTGCAAAGTGTAAAGTGTTTTACAATGTACGTGTGTGCGAGCGGGTGCTCGCGCCTTTGTTAGTATGTGTGTGTGTGACACGTGCGACGAGCCGAAGCCACGATTGACATTTACGAACGCAAGAAATAAATAAAAAAACACAAAGAATGAACGACTTAAACCGAAGAGAGACGATTAGAAACGTAGTTAACAACCCTGAGAGCAAGCCGACACGCTCGCGGCTTATTTATAGTAGTTAATAAACGATTCCTTAATAATCCGAAAAATTTAACCTTTTTTATTATTATTCGCTAAGAGCTATTCTTTTACAGTGATAAGTCAATATTAGCTTCTGTGTGTTATCATTATCTTTTCACATTCCTTTTTTTCCCTTTACGTTCGAAAAATACTAAAGATACTTCTTTTTTTTATTCGAGTATAAATATATTCATCTGTTTAGCCTTAATAAACGCCTTTATCCATTTCGTTTAAGTCAATTATTACATTAAATTTTATTAATTGTACGCTCGTCTTACTCGTATTTTTATTTTTACTTTTCTCGTGTTGGTCGCCTCTATTATTATTTGTGCCTTTCGCCGGTCGCGCGCGCGCGCGCACGCGAACCCACGGAGCTCTAGCTCTGTATCACTCTCTCGGATCAACGAGATCTATTTAGTTACAAAAATTATCAATTATCAAGGACACTCGAGAAAAAAGCTCATTTAAAATTATGTTATGTTTACCTTTTAATTTTAGCATCGATCTTAACTTTAATCCCTAAGCCTTTATGTACAATCACGAGACTGTTCTACAGAGAAACCATCGTCTTTTATATATACTTTATTCGCGTTCTTTTTTTTAAATCTACAACATAATCGACTCATCCCCTACGGCGCTCCTTCATTACGTTAACTATATGTTCATTCGGAGTTTTTTTTCCTTACATCATTATTGCTTTACAATCGCGTTTCAAATTTCAAACCGTTATTAACTATTATTGTATAATACAAGAAATATATCATTAATAAAATGCAAAGGTCAGCTTGGCGCGATCTTTACAGGCTTCACTTTTCTTTTTAAAACTAAATTACGAAAGAATTATATGTCTCCAAAAATAGAAACAAGTCTGTTTATTCGTTTACAAGCCGAAAAAGTATCGATAAACAGCGCGTAAGGCACAAATAATAAGCGGCAAGAATTCTTGTATAGGAGTAGCATTATAGTTTCAATTTACAATAACATTTATAGTTGTAATAATAAATAAATAGCCGTAATAAGCTACAAGTATTTTTTAGGTGTGTTGGAATAATAATAATAACCATAATAATTATACAACAACCATGATTGTAATATTATAATAAATTCATTATGAAAGAAATGGATGTATAAGTGCAGTTCACATTAACGTGCCTAATTAATAATTATTACAAAACCAAAGTAAAACATATGTATAGTTATATATAAATTAAAAAGAATCAGTTCATCTCTTAAACCCAATATAAAGGCTAAAATGCTTCAATAATTTACAAATCGCAATGGAGAAAAAGATTAAGGCTTATAAAATTATTATTCCTGTCCTCTTGTCTCTTATAACTTGTGCAGAGAAATAAACTTTTTTGCTAACAATTTAACTAACGTTATGAGTTTAAAAAAATATCTTATTCAAAATGTTTTATAATAATAACAATATTAGAGGGAGTAAAAGTAAAAATAATCAATGACATTAATTATTATAATAGCATTAAAATCTTCGAAAAAATATATCTTAAAAGGAGAAGAGAAAAATAGAGGCAAAAACTTATCAACGAGTATACAGGCGCAGATTTTTTACAGCATACAAAAGTAAAATTAATAATCTATATGATTAAAAAGTAGGCTAAAAAAGATCACGAAGGAGCCTTATGTCCTGATGTCAGTTGATTTACAAACACGCATACACAATTGTCAAAAATTAGATCTACGTTATGTTACACTACTGTCGAATAGTTTATTTTTACTACTGGTAGAATCGGCTTATGATATTGACTTATATAACCGCATTAATAATTCGTCGTTTCATTCTTTCATGTTAATTCGTTATTAACTACTACGTAATAGTAGAACAATATTGATTGTAAAAGGGTTGGTCGTCTCGATATTGCGAACCTGTCGCTTAAATTTAGCATTTCGACCTTCCTCTCTGTCCCTCTTTCTCACTCTCACTCACCTACTCCCATTCGTTTATTCTTACGATACCTTCCACTCACTCCCTACCTCGCTTTCCAAAACTCACGCGCGCGTACACTTACTCACGTACTCGCGCAATCACTCGTACTCACGTGCACATTCATTCGCACCATCGTTCTCCTTTTAAAAGTAATTTTTTTTTAATATTAAACTCGTAATTCTTTTTCTATTGTAACGTACATCGCCGTCGAGAGAAAAAACGAGCGCCGATTACTGCGTGACACACAGGAGTGAACTATGGAAAATATATCGTGGAAGAGTAAAAAAAGTTCAGCCGTTGACTCTTTTCTCCGAAATGCAATCTTACTGGTTATCCGGTGTGGTAGGCGAAGATTATTAAGCTCGATAAAAAAATGTTTGCTGCGCGAACGGTAAAATATCTTAAAATCCAAACGCTCGTTTATCTTTCAATTTAGCGTATCGTGCCACAGCAGTTACTGCCTTCGTCGTCGGTTCCCTTTTTATTTATTTTCAAATTAAAGTATTCGCTCCTTCACCTCAGTTGTCGATATTCAATTCGTGATGAATCATTCATTTTATAATTTTAAAAACTTTTTTTTTGTTCCAGTGTAATTGTTTTACTTCCGTTTTTTTTTTAATTTTTTAATTTTTTTTTTTTTTTTTTTGTTTCTTATTTGAAGGTCACAGAAACTATATACGACATATATAAGCATGATTATTTTCTGCCCCCGGTGTCCCAGCGCCGAAGGGCTCTCGCTTGCACCATGGGTGGTCTATTGTCGCTTCGATCTCCTCGTAATTATTAATACGTTAACGTTGAATAATTTGAATTTTCTCCCGTTTGTTTACGTGCACATTATCCGATAACTATAATTTAGCTCCGTTGCTCGTTCTTGCGAGCAATCTATCAATGACAATCCGTATCTACCTTAAAAATAATCCACCTTATTTTTTTTACATGCATTTGACTTGTCCTTTGTTTCTCGATTATTTTAAGAAAAAAGAGTTAAGGCTCCGCACGATCGCAGAAGTTGCGACGTGTCCATCTTTTTAACTAGCGTGAGAAAACGTGACCTCTACTTGTTGAAAATCCTAGCGGACTTTCTTGTCGATCGGTCAACTTCTTTCTTTTAATTAAGTAATTAAGCTTTCATTTTTTTTATCATATACACAATTGACCATTTTTTTGTTTAAACCTATCTTACTTTAATCGTTACATCATACAGTTTTACAATGTTACAGCTACTTATGTTTTCTTTGACACATGCATGGTTTATCATTTCTTTTTGTTTTTCAGCTCTTGTACCTATACAGGAGGCAATCGCGATCGAGGCAAAAGTACGCTAGGATCGGATCTGGTCGTAAGTCAGGTAGATATATACTTTGGATGTGTAAAAGTGTGCGCGTGTACGGTAGGTGTTGTGTTAATATAGAAAATTTACGGCTGACTGTGTTGTCATCCATCAATGTGGCATTGCAGTTGTTTAAATAGCTATTATAGATATCGTTAACGAGTTGAGACGTTGATCGCTGCTGGGAGAGACGTAGACAGTTGAGTTGAGATAACTTGCTCGGCTGGTAGATCGAGGTTGTGATTGAGGTCCGAGAGTGCAAAAGTAAATGGACAACCCACGAGAGCAAGGCCTTAAACCTTGGGCGCTTGTCAGGTCCGTGAAGACGGAAATTGCGGTTGGAATTAAAATGGTCATGAGGTGGGCCACTCTTTGAAATCAAAGCCTTGCTGGCCGGGTTTAGGAGCGCTGGCAGCATACCCACCTTGGCTGCTCTCGCCGGCCTGATAAGAACGTTGTGGGTAACTCGTCTCCGCGTAGTTACTGTAGCCGGTGTATCCAGCGTAGTCCGGTGTCTTGGCCGAGCTGCTGCTAGATCCCGGTGCTCCCGATCCAGTTGTCTGCCTCGAGTACATCTCACCTGCAAATATGGTTAAGTTTTCACACACTGATGTTTAACGATTTGATCGTTGAATTTTATTTTTTTTCGCACCTCTGCTCAATGATTCATGAGCTCGATTAGAAGCTATCATTTCATTTGCTAATTTCTCTTAACGCATTGAGCTCATGAGGCACTTTTACTATTAAAAATTGTGAATTAAATTAAAAAAAAAAGTCCAAGCACACAATAAACAAGCAAATTTTTTCCTTTTTAAAACATGTGTACATATATCTATCGTCACCGAAAAACCCCAGTTTTTTTTAATAATCTACCTCTTCCTTATTGTATGCTATTATTCAACGTGGTACTCTGCTAACTATAATATGGGTTTTTCGCTTCTGATAAGCATTAATCTCTATTTTTCTAACAATGATAGGATTAGGAATTTTAAATGTAAAAAGGAAAACTTTAAGTACTTATATTACATTATTAACTTGTTTATAACTTTTTGAAGTTTTTTACTTTACTTGTAAACTGTTAACTATCCTAATGTTGGTTATTAAAAATTATTATAAATAATATTATTAGTACGAGCATTGTCAACTACAATTTTTGGTGAATAAAAAGTAATGAATTATTTGCACTCAAGGTAATTTGTCTAATACCATGCCCAGGAGAATATTATTGTTACTATTTTCTTCACCGTGTAGAAAGAAAATACCATAGATAATAAAATAACTTTCACAATAAAACTCTAACAAGGACCAACAGATGAGTAAGTTGGCTTCTCCAAAAAGATAATAAATAAAGAAACTTTGTAAAAGTCTACTTATGAGTACATATTACTTATCATGTAAACTGTAAGAATGAATTATTTGCGTTATTAAAAATTAATTGTAAATAAATAGAGTAATAATTAAAGTAATAAAGAAAAAAAGTAAGGGAAAAGAAAGTGAAAACCGTAACGTGCAGCATATTCAGAATTGCATACTTTATGGACTATTAAATTATGAGAACGATGCAATTAATACAGGACATGATTCAAGACACAAAGCAAGAAAGACTGAAGAGGGACGAAAAACGCTTGGCGTTATTAATGTGTTTTTTTAGGAGCCCACGGATGAGACTGGGCACTGCACTAAATTAGACTAAACAATGAGAAAGCTTGGTAGCTCGCTTGGATACTTGAATGGACGGTTAAAAGAGTTAAGAAAGCTGGTCCACTAAAGAATCTTGAGTCTATCGTTGCAGTCAGATGAAAATACAGTGAATAATACAACATAGAGATAAATATGTTAAAAGAGGAGGAACAGGCGAAGGCTTTGGAGGAGGGAGAGGAGATCTTAGGGCTGGATTTATGCATTTGCACTGAATTTTTTTTTTGACTGAGCTTGAAGACTCACCCTGTGGACCAGAGGGGTTCGAGTTGGAGTTTGGCTGCGAGGAGTTGGGCTGAGGGGGCTGGGGTGGAGGCTGGCTTGAGTGCCCGGGTGGAGGGCCATTTTGTGGCATATTCCACGTGTTCCAGGAAGCTCCCGGTCCTCCGCCCGCAGCCCCGCCAGTACCCGCCGTGGGCCCGTAGCCCCCTGAAGCGGCCGCTGCCGGCCCACCTGCGATCATTAACCACACAAACACAGTTCACCAACCGCAGCTCTTGCAACAGCCTCCCTCTATCCCTTCCCTTACTACAAGCCAAGGTTCCCTGTTCTTCTTCACCCTTTTTCGACCCTTTCTTTCTTTCTTTCTTTTTTTCACAGCGCAACCTCTTACCTAACACCATCACCGAATCTAACAAGCAACCTTGACTGTGTTTGCTTTCATCTTTGCTTCTTCTATCCATTTCTCTCTTTACTCTAATCTCATTAGTCCTATTGTATTTTCTTTCTTTTTATGAATTTTTTTTCTAAGTGTCTCAGGGGGCATCAAACCAATTTGCTCTGTGTTTAGAAACTCCAAGCAGGATGGATTGGGATAGGAATGGGATTCATAATCATCTTTTAACTATAAGTATGTAAATGATTACATAATAAAACTGTGTACTTCAGAGAGAGATAGATAAAGAAAGGAAGAGGAACTATAAAATAAAATACATATTTTTGTCATGTATATATAAAATGTATGTAAAGTGAATTACAATAATTTTCAATTTGGAAAATATTTAGATAGGCTTTGTATGAACCATCGAAAGGTTTGGGAAAGTAGCCAAAAATTGACAAACTTATCTTTGCACGAGGACTGTACAAGTGCACAAGATGGAGATTTTCACAAATTTTCTTTAAAATTTCATGTAAAAATAAAATCTACGAATAGATTAAAGAAATTAAAAGAAGTTTGTCTCTCAAATGAAACAAGAACAAGAATTAATTCAGTCAAAATTTAGAGATTTGCTTGCAATTTAAATATGCACACTGTTATTTCTTAATCTACCAATGTGAAAACAACAAAATTTCGTCACTGACCATAACTTCCGTAAGCTTGATTGGCTGCAGCAGGTTGAACATTATAGCTGCTACCCCACTGGTGAGGTGGTGGTGGTGGAATCTGTTGTTGCTGTGGCGGTCCAGGTGGGGCTCCCCAGCCTTGAGTATTATATTGAGCGCTATAACCGGCATAGCCTCCAGTCTGAGGACTTGTGCCCCATCCTTGATACTGCTGCATCATGTTGCCTGGTGGTCCCATGGGTCCACCCATCATTGGCCCTCCCATCTGTCCGTTAGGGCCGCCCATTGGGCCCATGTTACCAGCCATTCCCATTGGCGGCCCCTGTTGTGGCGGACCCCACTGGCCCTGATGGCTGTCGTTCATCTTACTGGACGAGTCTCGCGGCTCGGCCCGCTTGATCTCAACCTGCCAACAAAAGATTTGCGTATGTCAAATAAAACGACGTTCCAACGAACATAATTAAAAGCAATCTGCGCTATTTTCCAATGACAATTTTTACAATTTATGAAACGATCGAAAGTTATTGCTAAAGTTTTCTTATTAGTAGATAAATCATGAAAGAATTCGATCTTATTGTAAATAAAAAAAAGTTAAACATATTTTTAACATAAGATTACACTAAGCTTAAATTATCAAATCTAAATCTAACAAATACAATTTTATGATTATTCTATTCTTTAAGGAACTTACAGTCTACTACAATAAGTATCTTAAGTAGTAATAATAATAAGTTCTTATATAAGACTATATGTAAATATATAATTAATTTACCTAATGTAACTTATCTTAAACATATATATTATGTATGCTATTAATTATGTATTTGTGAAACATTGTCGGAAGGTCACGAGCTTTTATAAATATTAAATTATGAATAGATTCATTTCGTGCATATATGCTGTACCTGTTTTCCGTTTAGGTTGACAAAATGCTCTGCTACGCACCGGTCCACTGCATCTTCATCCTCGAAGCTGAGAAAGCCAAAGCCTGCCATCCAAATGCGACACATCGTTTATAAAAAAATTGTCCGTCGAATATTTGTTCGATGCAATTACACATCATTATTATCAGAGACACCACCGCCATCGAAAAGTTCTTAATAACAATTGACAATTTCTTTTACATAAACATAGCGTCGAGCGTATAATGTTTTTATGTCAAAGCTAAATGCCATTCTTTCAATAAATTTTACAAAGTAACACCATGGAAGCTTAATTTATGTAATTACATACAGGTTACTTACAATAGTATAGCCTGACTCTATGCCTTAAGCTACACTTAAAATTTAAATGTGCGCATTATCCATAAATGAATGAAAATTCAATGTAATTAATGATAAACTTGAATCCATAAACTTTTAAAGTGTGCTTCTTCAAACATTCCAATCAACTAGATACAAGGGATTCCCATGGGAATCAAGTGTTATAATGGAAAATTTAGTGTTGAAGCTAACTTGTAAGTATATAGATTCAAAAATTTTGCTTAATATTTAAGGTATTTTTTAAGTAAATGAAAAAAAATGTAGAAAATTAAGTAAAACATTCATTCTTAAAGTAACCTAAACATATTTTAGGCTTAAACATGAAAATACTGACTTTTCAAAATGACAAGTGTGCTCTTTTTTGTTAACATCATTATACAACTGCAAGCAAAACTCACCTCTGGATTTCTTTTTCTCTTGATCGTACATAATCACAACTTCCATAACCTTGCCAAATCGTTGGAAGAAGGATCTTAAGTCAGTTTCAGTTACATTGCTCGGCAAGCCTCCAAGGAACACTTTGGGGAAGCCACCACTCCGTTTTGGTTTTTGAAGAGTACGTGGATTACATGGTTTTGGGTCAATCTACAAACATTTTAAAATATTCGGATATAGATCCACACCAATAAGTAAATATTTATATGTCAATAAAGTTCTAGCAATTGATTTACCGTGCGTCCATCCAGCTGGTGTGGACCATTTTGCAGAACTATCCCAACATTGGTTGGATCACTGAAGGTGACAAAGCCAAAACCACGGCTTCGGCCCGATTCGCTGTTCTTCATCACAACGCAATCTATGACCTCCCCATAACGGGTGAAGTAGCGCTGGAGGTTTTCTTGGGTGGTCTCCCATGACAGTCCACCAACGAACAATTTTCTATAAAACCCAACAAAAAAAATAATACCCCAAAATTAATAACAATTTTTTGAAAACCATTAATTACTAGTATCTACATCTACTTCTTAAATATCACAAAATTTATGCAGCGAATGCAGTTAATCAGAGAAAAAGTGCATATAAATTTAAAAAATTGCATCTTCCGTGCACCGAAATGAAAGGAGGTTCCAACCATTGTGTACGCATTCGACTACGCAAAAAAATATGCGTAGTTGCTCCAAAACCGAGTTTCGGAGCAACCCCGCTATTTACACGTAGCGCGTGGGGAGGAGGGGGGGGGGCTCCTCCAAGCGAGCATAAAGGCGACACCGTGTGCACGTGCAACGTAACGTATATTCCACATCGGCGAAGTGTTGTATGGGTATGTTAATGCGCGCTACGTCCAGGACGACGGGGAAACCGGTTGTCCGCCGAGCCCGGGCGCCTCCGTGCGAGGGGAATTTTCGGGCGGGCATCGTGGGATAAAAAAGTCGGCCGAGCGCGCGCGCGAGGCTGCGTGCACGGCGTGCTCGGCGGCCGCGCAGACAAGGACGGCGCTACACCTCCCCGCGGGGGGGAGGGAAGGGGGCTCTACTCCTCGGAGGAGGCTATCGGCCTTTCGGGGACGCGGCGGCCGGCGACGATGCCATCGCGTCAGCAGCCTCGGCCCTCGGAGCGGCATTCGCCGCTCCCCCCCGCGCCCCGCGTCGCCGAGCCATCTTTGGGCCGTGAATTGCCGCCGCCGCCACCGCAGCCGCGTGTCCCCGTGGCCTCCGCGCTCGCCCGTTCCGTCTGGCTGGGCCGGGCGTCCCCTGGAACACGCCGGGGACGCTCCCGCGGGGTTTCGATCGACGCAGCCGCGGAGCTGGCGGCGTTTCGGGCGACACGAGGCCACCGCTACGGCGAGGCGAGGCGAGATACGTGATGTGATGCATAATTTGTCGATCGACACTTACCCCTTTTCATCGTCGTCCATTTCGTTCTTCACTCTCATAATATTTCACTTAAAACTACGAGGACGCTGCTAGTGTTGTCGGCGGGGTGGTTTAGGCGCTCGTAATATGGCAGCTTGGTCGGTGCGAGGTGCGACGTCTGCGCGTTTAGTGGCGGCCGTCGGCGGACGAGGCTAATGGCTCCTGCTCTGCTGGGCTCCTGTGTGCGAAGCCGCGCGCCGTTTGCGATCAACGCGCCTCCCTGCCCTGCGTCCGTATGTGTGCAGCACCGCCGCTCGCTCGGGCTCCGTGGTCCGTGAGGTAGTGTGAGTGAGAGTCGGCTGCCGAGTGAGTGAGTGCCGAGTCGTCCACGCAGTCGCAGGAGAGTGCCGCCGCTTGGTGCCACCGCCGCCGCCGCCGCTGACGCCGCTGCTGCCCCCTGCCCCCCCGCCGTGCCCGTACGTACCCGAACGGACCCGAGTCGCGCGTCACTTCCGATGTAAGGCCTGGCCGCCGAATTCTTACCGACCAAGCGGCTGCGTCCGACGTTGCCAGTCACTGCCGGAGTCAAGCGAGGGTCGACCTGCCCCTCTTTCCCTCCGGTCCGTTCCCTCTCTCTTTTTCCTCGTCTCTCTTTCTAGCCGAGATCCCTCGCCGGTTTTGCACGTACACCTTCCCGATGCTTCGCTCCGTTCCACTTCCGCAGACTAAGCTGTTTTCGGACGAGCGGCGAAGGAATTGGGACCGCGGCTGCCGGACTTTCGACTGTGCGGTGCGGACGTTGCGCATTGCACTGCCGTCGTGCCGCCATTACTAATTTTGCAATTTTCGCTTGTTTATTGAATATTCTCGGAGCAGCGTATACGAATTTTGCATAATTTAATTTCGTATGCTTAAAGCGGCTCGGGATCACGTGTTGGGATATTGTATTTCTGACGAAATTCTCGGTGTCGATATGGGGGACTTGTTAAAACTTGCGTAGTAGTCGACTGCCGAGTGCACGGTGTATTTTACTTCGGCGCTAAATTTAAAAATCATCTCTTGCGCTTACATCAAATGCACGCGTGCGATGCACATATGCTGTCGGTTCAATAAGCAAGAGTAGGTAACTACTCAATTTGGTCCCTGAATAATAAATTTACATGTAGCTGCCAATTTCAACAGCTGCAATTGTAATTGCACAATTTATACTGGATGTTCGACTATTGTTAATTTTAACTTTTAAGTAGTTGTTTAATGTTTTACATAATAATTTTACGTATTTTTTTTATAATGTATTGTTAAAATAATAGGTTATATCTTGATTTCAATTTGTGGTGTTCACCGTAATATTAATTTAATCGTAGAATATATCATGTATTATATTTTATTGGTTCTTTAATGATTAATTACCTTCTTAGTAATATAAATCTGAGATTATATATTACGTACAATCTTAATTTTTATTTTGGATTAATTAATGAATAAAGATTAATTAGAATCGCAAGTATATTATTCTTATACTAAACTTTTCAGAGCACAAATTAAATTTGCTTTAAGAAAATGCAAAAAACTTTTAATTTGCAATATTTTTTAATAGTTTAAATTAAAAAGGAAAAAATGTTCTCTTTTATGAAGAAACGATCTATGAAATTCCCGTAAATCCAAATCCATAAGACCGCCGTAAACAGCAAACGAGGAGGCAAAACTCTCCGCAGTAAACGTAAAAGGGCAATAATATTAAACCCGTAGCTGCCGCGCGCTTCCCTTTCACACAGTGGCAGAAACGGCTCGCGCGCGCCGATCGGCCGCCGTGCGGGATCGAAGCTCGTAACGCGCGTTCGAGCATCATCTGCATCCGGCACTTATGGGAAGCCCGCGGCCGGGCTATTTTCGTTTCCTGCCTTCCGGCCCCCGCTCGTTACGGAGATTTTTTTCAATTTCAAAATAACGCGCACGGACCTCGCGGCGCAATGCGTACAATGAGCCTCGTGACGGATAATGTGCAGCGCACTCGCGAGTCCCGACGAATATATAATTGGAGGCAGCGCGCGACGAACTTTTTAAGTGCCATTGTCGACGCAAATCGCGAGCGACGGCGAATCGCGCGCGCGCGCACACTTAATCGGCCTCATAGAAGCCGCTCGAAAGTAACTGAACCTGATCCGTTAGCTTCGGAACAGGAGTCTGAGTCAGTGCGGCTGAACCCGACGTCGAGCCTTACCCGAGACTATAATATCGCCCGTGTATTTTGTAGGAAATTTTCTTTCTCAAACTAAATTATAAATGGGTTTCTTAAGGGTCCAGATCTTATTGCTCATTACATGCCCATTAGGGGTAGTTTATTATCTGTTTGGGTAATGTATTTCTCATTAAGCTAATTACTTTTTGGAGTTTTATGTCCTGTTTCATTAGCATATATTGAATGAAATCCTATATTTAAATAATAATTTGAAAACGGTTAAACAATTAAAAATTAAACATTTAAATATTTACATGAAAACGTTTAAACAATAATATATTTTATGCGTGTAAAATACTTTTTGGAGCTGAATACATAGTGTATTTCGAAGATATACGCTTAAATATTGATATTAAAAAATTAAATAATTATTACAGTTATATTTACGTAAAATAATATGTACGTGCGCCGTTACAATAATAAAAGTGACTTGCGTCCTGCGCGACATGAGAAATGAAGTGCATCATAAGCCTCGGGAGAGTGATGGAAGCAAAGTAAAAAGCCTTTAAAGACGAACAAAAAAATCATCCATCTCAACTATCGCGACAGGCGGATCCCGGTCTTCCATCTTCGCCTCCTCCTTCGCACCATCAATCCAGCCGCAACAGAGTCACACGTCGCCCCGGTTGTACCCAACTTACCTCGAGGAAAGTTATAGAACCCACGAATTGATACGGAGCAAATATTTGAGCGCGACGGGACGAGGTCGTCGCGGCGACACACGCGCGCAAGGAGCAAGAAAGAGACGGAAAACTCGCGCGCGCGAGAGGACCGAGAAGAGAGAGAGGAGGCGGGGCGGCGAGGAGGAATAAAGAGAAGAGAAGGAGAGAGAGAGAGACAACGAGGACGGCGCGGAGTGTAGCCGCTGGCGTCGGCAGTCGGGGGGACGCGCTCGGTCGCGATGCAGCGTCGTGCTCGCGCGGCAGAAGGGTCCTCGCCTCGAACACGTGCGCGCCAGCCGCTGGGGCGCAGCCTGCGGCATCGGTGATGGCACGTCGCTGAGAGGAGCTGCGCCGCACTCGTAGGGGGCCGATGCGCAAGCGACGCGGCCTGAGCAGCGCGGCGCTGGGCCTCGGCGCGGGCCTGCTCCTGGGGCTGCTGCTGTTCGGCGGGAGGCCGCGCGGCGGGCCCGTCGCCTCCCCCGCGGTCGCCGCGGTCCCTCCCGAGGAGGCGCCGGCGTCGCGGCCGCCGCCGCCGCCGCCGGCGGGCGGCCTGCTCTTCGTGGGGGTGATGACGGCGCGCAAGTACCTGGGCACGCGGGCCAAGGCGGTGTACGAGAGCTGGGGCGCCGAGGTGCCGGGGGCGATCGGCTTCTACTCGTCGGAGGGCTCGCGGCCGCCGGCGAGCCGGCCGGACCTGCCGCTGGTGGGGCTGCCAAGGGTCGACGACAGCTACCCGCCCCAGAAGAAGTCCTTCCTGATGCTGCAGCACATGTGGACGAACTACGGCGAGCGGTACGAGTGGTTCCTGCGCGCCGACGACGACCTCTACGTGAGGATGGACCGGCTGGAGCGGCTGCTGCGCTCGGTGGACTCGAGGCGGCCGGAGTACATCGGACAGGCGGGCAGAGGCAACTCCGAGGAGTTCGGTTTGCTGTCGCTGGAGTACGACGAGAACTTCTGCATGGGAGGGCCGGGGGTGATCATGTCGCGGGAGACCCTCAGGCGGATAGTGCCGCACATAAAGTACTGCCTGTCGAATCTGTACACGACGCACGAGGACGTGGAGCTGGGGAGGTGCGTGCGAAAGTTCGCCGGGATATCCTGCACCTGGAACTACGAGGTGAGTGCTTGCGCTTGTACTTACTTAGCGGGAGGGGGAGGGGGGAAGGATAAGCGGTAAACGAGCCGCGTAATGTGGACAATTGCCCGGCCTTGTCGGGACGCAGGAAGCGACGAGTTTAGACTAATTGGGACGGTATCTCTCTGGCTTCGCAGATGCAGTCGATACTCTACCACAACAGCAGCGGTGAGCACGCCTTCACCGGCAAGCTCAAGAGCAAGGAGGTGCACCGAGCTATCAGCCTGCACCCCGTCAAGAGTCCGCCCCACATGTACAGGCTGCACAACTACATGAGGGTCTGTTCGAATCGAATTATTCATCCTTTTAATTTTTTACGTTTGATGTGTGTATAACGTGGGATTTGTGTAATAGGCACTAAAGGTACAGGACTTGCAGCAGAAGAGGCTGGAGCTCGAGCGAGACGTCGAGCGCATGTCGAGGAGCCTGTCTTCTCTCGGCGAGAGGGACGCGGTTCATTTACTAGGTACTTGCTTTGTGATGTAATTTTTTTCCCGATGCTTTTTAAGCGAAGGGTGTACCGGGATCATGTCACGTAGTTTGCAGAAACTGGTTGGGTGGGTTTGGAGTAGCTCGTGTTTACGATACGCACCGTTTCGGAGCGCAAGTGGTCAGTGACTTGGAAATAAAAACTATATTCGATCGTTTGAGGAAAAAAAGTATAGACAGGAGATACAAGAAATTCTATCTGCACGATCTGCGCGTGACCAAAAAAAGGTGGTTTAAAAAAAGATCCTTACAAAAAGTGTATAACTTTTTATTAATTGGAAAAAAAATTGAGTTCGTTCACTTAGCACTTTCCTACGTAGATCGAGTATATTTAAAAATAAATATTAATGAATCGTGATTAAAAATACGTAGCTAAAAATAATAAGCTAATAATTACGTACGTGTAGTAGCTTACTCTAAATATTGAACGATCGAAATCGTATCAATTAAAAATATCACGTTGCATTTACACGACAAACATATTCATAATTTTTGTCGATGACCTGAATGACAATGATAAAATAATCACGGGTGCAGATAACTTATAGAATTGCAACATTTATAAATCAATATTTTAGTGCTTTTTCATGCACAACTCATCTCAGCTATCGCTCAAAAGAAATTAATTCCGAGTTGACATACTGAACAGCCCATTTGAATTTTTAATTTATTTAAATCAATCAAAAAAAGGGTAAAAATAAAATCCGAAGAGATACACGGAATACATCGATTTCATCTCGTATTTATTACCTGTTGCACGAAACGACAGGTTGGCGCGAGAGCGGCGGGGCGCCGACGCACTGGGACCTGATCTCGCGCTCGGAGTTCAGCCTGGGCGAGTCGAACCCGCGGCGGCGGCTGCACAGCGACCTGCGCGAGGGCCTGGAGGACGTCACCCGCGAGGTCATGGCCTCGATCAACGCCTGCTCGCGGCAGCGCGGCCGATTCGTCGAGGAGCGCCAGGCGCTCTACGCGTACCGCAGGCGCACGCCCAGCGGCGCCGACACCGTGCTCGACCTCCTGCTCCTCTACAAGAAGTACCGCGGGCGCAAGGTCACGCTGCCCGTCAGGCGGCATCTGTACCTGCATCAGCATTTCACAGGTGGGATCTCCGAAGATCGATGGCGGAATCGTACGCTTGTGGTTTCGTTCTTACCCGGTTGATTGATTGCTCTCAAGGTTTTCCGTTTTTTTTTTCTCTTTGAATATGTAGGTAGCGTGAGTTAAATTCTTGTAATTTCTTTTTGTATTTATTTTTTGTACGTAAAATCTTTTTTATTATATTTTTATACAAAATTTTTCTTGACATTTTGATATTAGTATATTATGAAAGATCTAATTAAATGCTAAATTTTTAAGTATTATTTCCTCTGTAAATTTTTTTCTGTGTTAGCTGATGAATGAGATAAGGGATTATCGAAATTAATAATTGCTTTTTTGCATAATTTCATCAGTGTTGATTGCCAGTTATGCAGATAACAAATTTTGACTTGTAAATACTTATTTAGACTTTTTAGGTAGCCGTACTCTTATATCCTTGTGATTTAATAAATACATTTCAATTGCTTGAATTAGCTTCATTGTAGTCGAGATAAAAGCGCTTGCGGGATCGTCGCCTATCAGCGATTTGTAAATTTCTCTTATCTTTCGAGACAATGATATTATGTTTTCTCAGATATTTTATGCATGCATATGTATACAAACTTTTATTATGAGTTATCTCTATAAGGTGTGTATACATAATGATAAATGGTGATAAGCATATATGTATTATTACATTTTTTACTATTAATTTTACAAATAATCTTTCTAAAAATCGATAATTTTAAATACACAAATAATTTATCTGAAAATTATTAGTTGAGTTTTTTTAATTCATACTCGTAGAGCAATAATAATTTAATTTGCAGTTGCAAAAAAGATTTTTATATTTTTTAATGTTTGTTTTAACCCTGAGTCATAACAAAATAATAGAAATTTCTCTTCACCTACTTACTTTGTTATTTTGCGTAGGTATTGAAACACGAGAGTTTCCCACGGACGAGTTGGACAACCAGGTGATACACTTCGTAGTGCCGGTGTCGGGTCGCCGCGAGGCGTTGCACCGTTTCCTGTTGAACTACGAGCGAGTCTGTCTGAAGCCACGACAGCGCACCTCCCTCTTGCTTGTCCTGTTCACGCCGCCCAGCCAGAACCAGTCGACGGTTTTACCGGACCCCACGGACCGCTTGATCGAGCGCCTGCGTCGCGAGCACGGCGAGGACGCGGTGCGGGTGCTGCCGGGGAGCGGGCGGTTCTCGCGCGCCCGGGCGCTGGACCAGGGCGCGGAGCAGCTTCGCCCCGACGACCTGATGTTCTTCGTCGACGTCGACATCAGCTTCGGTGCGGCGGCACTGCAGCGCGTGCGGCGCAACTGCCTGCGCGGCCGCCGGTTCTACTTCCCCGTCGTCTTCAGCCAGTACGATCCGAAGGTCGTGGGATCGACGACCGCGGAGGCGGTGAGCGAGGGAGCGGGCTTCTGGCGGCTCTTCGGCTTCGGCATCGCCGCCATGTACAAGAGCGACTACGAAGCCGTGGGCCGCTTCGACCTTACCATCGAGGGATGGGGTAAGGAGGACGTCGACCTTTACGAGAGGGTCGTGCGCTCGACCTTCGACATTTTTCGCGCTGCGGACCTCGACCTCGTCCACGTGTACCACGGCGTGTACTGCGACGAGTCCCTCAGGGGGCTGCAGCTTTCCATGTGCAAAGGCACCAGGGCCGATACGTACGCTAGTACGGAGTACCTCGCAAGTTTGATATACAGGAATCCACAGTACCTGGACTTCGCCAGGAAGAGGAGAGTCGCCAATGCCACCAGCCCGGCTGCTTGAGCGACGGCCAGTGCTATATTTTACAGCCAGTTCTTGAATAATGCGGTTTTTTGTTACGTTTACATTACACTTGTACACGCTTGACAGTGCACATTAATTGTGCAATTTTGTTCTAATTGACTTTTGAAAAGTATTTGTAATGTTTCCGAGAAGTTTTAGAGGTGTTTTAAGGACAGTGCACTGTTAGGCTTTACTGAGACGCGCGCTTTCATAGGTAATAATTACAAAGAGGTGCGTTGTCAGCTAGGAATTTTTGAAATACAAAGAACCGCATTATCCGTATTTTTACTCTTAACGTTTTTATGCTAGGATTTTTGCTGGACGCGCAAAATTAGTATTTCTTATAGAAGAAAAATCGTTTAACGGTGATTAATCACGACTGATAAATGTACGATGTAATTTTTGAATTTTATAATGTTAATGGAATCTCAAGACTTCTTAAAAACACCACGCTGCGAAATAAATGTGATATTGCGGTGCCTTTCTTCGAGCTTATACCATTAGTGCTTAAATCAAGATATTATCCGACTGCTGCCGTAGTCTCTAGGCTCTTATTCTCGCGGCGTAACGTCGAAGATTAATGTTCCGCGGTAAAAACCGAGGTTTCTTACGAACATACGAGACAAAAACGTTTAGCTGTATGAACGAACACTAAGGTATTGTCAGGATTTTTTATTAAAAATTCTACGATAGGAAAAAATTGCGATATAAGAACTAAATTTTTTAATAAACAATTTTAAACTGTGCAATAACGAAAATTTTTTAGATGTTTGGAACCTCGTGTTCCATCGCTACGTGAATTCGAGCCTCGCGAATTCGTGGAATTCGTACTTTCAAACTTCTGTCATCGAGTTCTTCTTTAAACACATCACACGACGGTCATCGATATTTTTATATACGTAATCCATATTCTTGTATGAACGTCTTAAGTTGATTTGAATAAACGCTACGTGCCCGAAATTTGGGGGCGTGTTAAATTGTTACCGCTTAAAGAGCTTTAGATTGTTTATGTAAAATTTAAATAAAATATTTAAAAAAATATCTTTTAATATTTGCGTTAAATTGATATGCAACCCAGTAGCCGTTAGTAAAACAAATACGATTTTAGATCTAAAAGTGATAATCAACATTTAATAGCATATAATTTAATTGTTAACCAGACGATTTAGTTGTTAGCTTCTTGAAGGTGCTTATTATAATTATCTATTATTATACTTAACTACTGTCGGGTAGGTTTATCAGGTCTCGGTACAGCGAATTAAAAGGTGTGGTAACATCCAGTAGGTATTGAAGGTTTCTACATCATCTCTGCAAGTTACAGTAGTCTCTTTCATCAATATTTAATGAATTTATTATATACATATATATTTAAATACTCAAATAGAATAAAAGCAATAGCAAGGATATATATTATGTAAATTACAATTTCGCTTTATAATAAGATACTTTCACTTTGTATAAGGTATAATTGTTAATCATTTGTCTTTTCTTTTTACAGTTAAAAATAAGTTTCTTCGTTATTAAAAATAACATTGTTTTCCTCGTTTTGAATGCACACGGAAGACACTTTCATCTATACGATAAAGTTCATCTCAAAATTAATAATGTATATATATATTATAACCATTTCTCTTGGTAATCGGTTTATCTACTGTTCAATGACTCCGTATTTTAATGTTGCACTGCGATATTGGACTAGAAATTTGTTACAGAATATTACATATACTCCTGCTTTTTTTTTGTAAAGCGTCGCGGCTATTATTTCGTACATTACGACAGCAAATAGCGCATCAGCCAATCCATCTTGAGTGCCTCTTCGGCGTCGCTGCGGTTCTTGTTCGTCCTTAGCTTGTTCAGCCACTTCCTGCTACCGTCTGCGACGTAGTTCTAAAAGCGAGGACAAGAAATTGTACTAAAGTGCGTTCAATTTTTCGGTTTCTTAACTTTTTACTGAGATAATTCTTGAGTAAAAATTACGAGCGAGAATTTCTTCTTTTTTTTTATCCTACTAACTGTAGTGGGTAATTTATTTATTACAATTTATTAAATTGATATAATAATTTAATAATTTAATTTTTCTTATCGAGGATAACTTGTTTATCGTAATGTAAATGTATAAATTTTTTGTTTAAATAGTACGTGTAGTTTACAAATGTTAAAGTCAAGAAAGTTTTTTAAGCAATTTTTTTAATACAATTGTCATATACCTATTGAATTATTTTTGTATTAAAAATGAGTAGAATACTCTTTTCGAAACATGATTATATTTATTACTCAAAAATTCTCGTTAAAAAATCCTTGAATTTTTCAATGTTTTGCGATTAATTCTTACGCTTTAATATTTTAATTGATATAATTTTATGTACCATTTTCTCGCCTTGGTCGAGTTCGCCGCGGTCCGGCGTATTCCTGGGCGGCAGGTAGTGCGGCCGCTTCTTCGTGCCATGCAGGATGAGCCGCGCGTTGCCGATGCTCCCGTTATTGTGATTCGGCCCGATCTGCAATCCGCGCACCCATCGAGATTTATTTCCTCCGCGATCAGGACCCCGCGTATATAATATCCACCGGCTCGTATCTACGGAGAGAGAGGAGCCGAGTGGGCTTATTATACTTACGTACCTCATCGATTATATCCAACGACCAGGTCCCCCTCGGGTCCTCGCCCCAAGTCGCGACGGACATGAACTTCCAATTGAGGAAACCCTCCGTCGAGTCGTCGTTTTTCCTCGGGCCGAGCAGCTGCACCCTCGTACCTGATAGACAATAAAGCGTAATCCACTTAGCTCTCCGCGGGTTTCTTTGGTACTTTCGAAAAACGGAAAACGAGTTACCCGCGTTAACGTTTCGAGTCGAGTGGAGATTATTGATTTTTCGTGATGGACGGGATATTTGCGCTTTATTTTGCAGTTTTGAAAAAAAAAAGAAAAGCGCCGCGGGGGAGAGTTTATTGGATTCTCGTTTCAGCGTTAACGGGTGGATTGTATCGTTAATTTGACCTGGTTAATGCCATATAAAAGATCGATATTTGTGGAAAAAATTTTCGAATAAAAATCACTGTAGCGTTTTCTCAATTTTAAAAAGTATATTTATAAAAAAATGTTTAATATCGTAATTTTAAGTAATTTAACTTTCGTATAAAAAAGTATTTCATTTTATTACTAGCTGTTTACAATAAATCATTAAACTAAAAGAAAACAGAATTAAGTTTGATTCGATTAATATTAAATGTTACAAAAATGTTTAATTCTTGAAAAAAAATCGTATTGATCTAGCTTAGAATCCGTCTCCAAGAAAATGACACGATCCTTTTACTGCTCCCCGGAGTGAGCGTAGGACTCTTTTATCTCGCAGGATGCAAAGATCGACGTTTTCTGAGAATCAGATATATGTAGAGGCCTTTGCTCTCCTTTGGAAGCCGACGTATATACCGTCAGATTAAAGATACGCGTTTACATTCTCGAGTCAATCCTTGTTTCGACTCTCCAAACTTAGTCGAACGCACGGGGGTCAGCCGAAGGGAAAAAACCGAAAACTAATCAAACACCGGCGAATTTCCTCTCCGAATCGACCACCCTAAAACCAACAAGCCTAGATCCCCGTCCCCCTCTTTTTTCCTTCGAATCCCGGTGATTTAAAACTGCCGTCCAAAGGGCCGCGTTTACCCAGTGACGTCCCGGTTCGTCAAACACATTTCGCGCGCGCGCGGAAAAGTGGATCCGCATGTGAAACGAGGTATGAAAAAAGCGGGTGGTACAAAAAAAAGAACTCGAGGGAAAAATAAGAGGAGCGGCGGTGGGGGAAGGGGTTAAATTGTCGGCGTACCCGAGGGCGCTGTCAAATGCATCTGAAGAGCGCCGCGCAGCGTATATTCGACATTTGTCTCGACCTGCACATGCTCCAGGTAGCGAATTTCGTTGGCGGTGCCGGCGCAGCCGTCCGCCTCAAATTGCACCCTCCGCGGCAGACCGTAACTCACTTCGCGGCGGGCCCTGTGAATGTTAAATCAACCACTTCAATCATGCACCTGGCCATCCTGGATTTTACTTGAATAAACTAATGCGGCTAAACTAATGTGTGTGCGCGAGGAATTTCGGCGATTTCGGAGGTGCGTTTGCATGGATGAGTGCGATGTGTGTCTATGTTTTTTTAGTGTGGAATTTTTGGTTGAGGGTAAAGTTATTTATTTATTTACTTTTTTCGAGGGATTATTATTGTATATATATTCCCATCGAACTGCATGAAACCACTTTTAAATAAATAAGTAATGTTCCAATCGCTTTTTATTGGGGTATATAGTCAATAAAATCAATTTATAATTTTGCAACGGCAATAATTTGAAGTTTCGATTTTTTTTAAATGTAATGATTTGAAATAAAAAATAATAAATAAATTTTTCTGTCATGAGATTCCTGCGAAAAAAAGCACATTTCGCAAGATTTTCATAAGTGCTTTCTTCACGGCATATTTAAACGGTGTCATTTATAAATACTATTTCAAAGTATTTATGCAAAAAACAAAATTTACAGTAAAATTTTACAAAAAGTGTTTTTATAAGCGAAAGGAAAAGAAGCTTTTTCTGATTTTTTAAAAATACTCTTTATTCCCTTATCGCTTTACTCTTCCATAAAATAATAAATGCGCTGGAATACATATCCATATATGGTAATCTGAAGATACAAAAAGCAATAAAGTATTATATTTATATGTTATTTCAAAGATATTAACATTCAAAAGCGAAGCGTCGACACTGGCGAGATTTAATATTTTCAATGGTTATATGAAGCTGTATGCCGTTAATATATAAATATCAGTAATTCGAGAAGTCATGTAAGAAAGTACAGTACGAATGTGTGAGATGAAAAAAAAATTATGTTTCAAACTTTTTTTAAATAACGTTCAGGCACGGAGGAACAATTTTAAATTCTATATACCCGCCGTGGAATATTCAATGGTCTCTAAGGCGCAGTAAAACTTAAATAGGATACTGATAGGATGTTTTAACGACACTGAAGGGTACTGCAGGATGACTAAGGAAACTGAAGGATTTTAGAGCGTCTAATAGCGAGAAGACACTTCGTCATGTTTAGAATATTATAACTATATAAACAAATATAATTTACATAAAATTTAGTTTTTTATTAGCAATTTATTGCTAATGTTTGTAAACAACTAAGATTTTAAAAATTATTAATTAGAAATATAATTAATTACTTACATAGGAGTGGAAGGAATTATGCAAATTGTTTTTTCAGGTACGTTCGTCCAATTAGCGCTAGCAATTACTAAAGCATAAGCGTCCATGAGTCCGAAGCCGAAGCGAGGGTTGAACCAGAATCCAACTGCGTTGCTGAACCAGCCTGGGTTTTCGCTGGAAAATTAAACGAAACAATCTTCACTCCCGATTTTTTCAAGTAGAAACTAAATTAATTAGTTCGTTCAGTAAGCGCGTTATGTTACTTTTTCCCTTACTTTACCTTAACGGACTGTGCTCCGACGTGTAAACTACGAGATGCTGAACATCCCTCCAAGTTAAATTTTTGCTGTTGAAAAATTTTCAATTCGATTACCAATCAATTATTGTTGCAGTAGAGATGTTAGATATTCACATAGATAATGAAGTTTATATATTTTTAATAGACATGTGTTATAGACTGATTCAGACATTTGTTATAGACTGATTTATTAAAAATTTGTTTAAAATTAATAAATCATGCAAACATTTTTTTTCCTGAGGAAAAGAATTTCGATCTAAAAGAATTGCACGAAAAACGGGTAATAATTTTTATTTTTAACTAACTCTAATAGAATTCGCCAATTCGATTTAGCCATTAACTGCCCAGTTTCTGCTGGAAGACCAAAAGTGACTAGCTTTTAGCTAACAACCGGCCAAAAACTAGCTTTGCATACAACACAAAACTTTAAATTTTCTATCAGGGAAATTAAAATATATTATAGATATTATAAAATAGAAAAATTGAAAAACTTACTTGACTTGCAGCGCGAGTGCCAGGATCCCGGCAGCCAGCGGGGCGGACGCGGAGGTGCCGGTATGGCTGGTGGTGCAGGTGTTCTTCAGATCCGTAGTGGCCTACAATTCGCGTGGGGCAATCGCAAGAAAATTAGAGTCTCTATAACCGTGCACATTAAGCGACAGATATACAGTAAAGTGAATGAAGGCGATGAAAGAGAAAGAGAGAGAGATAGAGTAGATGCGGACTGGCGACATGACGATGTATATATATGCGCGCGACATATGTACGTGATGTATACACGGTGATTAGCGATGATACATCGATGGATCGATATACATGGGTGTAGGACGGAAATGCGGGTGAAATTGAGGACTGACTATCATCTGGTCTTGGGTGGCGCCGCTGCTGTAGGTGGTGGCGAGGGTCGCCGGGCACATCTCGCCGTACCAGGGGAAGGTGCCGGTCTGGCTCGCCGAGCCGATCGCCAGGGTGTACACGCTGCCGACGTAGCCGTCGCAGCCGCAGTCGTCGGCCTTCGAGCCCCCGTTACCCGAGGCCCACACGAAGATGTTCCCGCGGCCACCGCGGCCCTGTGATCGAACATTTCGTAAGTGTTTTCGAGATTTCTTTAGAGGTTAAAAAAATGCCTTTGTTTTTATACTGGCATTAAAAACGTGTTTAATAAATTAAGGTATATATAGAATCTATCGGCGATTTATAAATTAAATTTTCATTGTAACCTATAACAATGTTTTGGATGTCTTTTACATATTTCACCAGGTTAAAAAAAAAAAAAAATAGAGTATGACTAAATAATTATATGGTGTATAAAGCAAAAAATAAAATATAACCGGAATAATTAAAATCCTTAAAAATGAAAACAAGTAAAATATAGGATATTACTGCTTTTTCCTTTTTACGTTTTATTTTTTTGTACAAACGACAAAACAATGCTTGAATTTTTACTGCCCACTTGAAAAACTTTTGTAAAGTTTTTATAAAACGCGTTTTATAAAAAAACTAGACATAAAAATTTTCTATAAAATATATTTTTTAAGATGAAATTTTATAAACCGTTTTCACGAGAGCTAATTCGAGCGATTTAAACAATTTTGAGCGAACGACAATCAACAGTTTAAGAATAAAAGTAGTGAAATAAGAAAAAAAAGCTTCCTCTATGAGGAAGCAAAAGAAAGAAGGATAGATAGATATAAGAATCACCTCCTCGGCGCCCTTCTCGAGCGCCTCGGTGGCGAGCCTGCCGGGCGTGTCGAGGCTCTTGCCGTCGTCGGGCGGCCCCCAGGACGCCGTGTAGACGTCGACGAGGTCGCGCCTGTAGCCGAGGGCCTCGGCCTCCACCCGGTCGTTAACGACGCCGTCGAGCATCTTGATGCCGCCGATCCGCGCCTCGTACGCCACGCCCACGCCGCACTTGCGGTTGTCCGCCTCCATGGCGATCTCGCCGGCGCACCGCGTCCCGTGCCCGTTCGCCTCTGCAGCACCGGCCGGTCAAGTTTACTCCGCTATATCGCTCGCTCGGGGATTGGCCCCTCGAGGAGGCCAAGGCGATTTAGCTTACCTGGCTCCTCGTACCGCGGGATCGGATCGTCGTCCCGGTCCGTCACGTCGTAACTGATCTCCGGGTCCTTCGCCAAGGCAACGAGGGCTTTCAGTTCGGATTTCCGGCTTACACTTGTATTATACCCTATCTTTTACTTTATTTCGATTTTATTCGTAACTTTTTTTTTACGTTTTTAAACTTCCATTAAATTCAGATCTTATGCGACAATTTTGAGAAGTGATTATTAGCGTAATCACGTAATTATTGTTTGCTCTACAATTTGTCTAATTGCTTGAAAAAAAAAGTCTATCAAATGTTTGAGGGGACAAGTGAGGGTTAAAGCCTGAAGAAGTAGATATTTGTATTGCTATCTAGTCCCCTTTACAGTTCAAATCCATGATTGATTTTTAAGACCTACACTTTTATATTCAATCAATTTTTAACAATATTTATCGGGCCCAGTAGAATAGGTCCCTGTTTAGTCAGCCAGGGGCTAGGAGAGTTGGGCCTCAGTAGAATAGGTTCCTGTTTAGTCAGACAGGGAGGCTAGAAGAGTTCGGGCTCAGTAGTATAGGCCCTATTTAGTCAGACAGGGGTGGGGGTAGCTCAGTAGAACGAGTGTCTGGGTGGTCAGCCGAAGGACTAACTTTTATGATACTTTTTCATACTTGTTCATTCTTTTATTTATACCTAATGTGTATGAAAAAGTATGAAAAAGTATCATAAAAGTTTGCCCTTTGGCTGACCACACAGACACTCATTCTTTGAGCTACCACCATCCCTGTCTGACTAAACAGAGACCTATTCTACTGAGCCCGGACTCTCCTAGCCTCTGTCTGACTAAACAGGGATCTATTCTACTGAGCCCGAACTGTCCTAGCTCACCTACTTCCCTTAAAACTCTCAGATGAGAAAAAAACGAAAAAAATCCAATAAAAAGCTCAAGCTCCGGCGCCGCGAAAAAAAAGGGGGGGCGAAGTAAGAGACTGCGCGCGCTGTCCCCGCCGCCATTAAAGTTCCTATCCCGTTAAAGTCAAAGGGGAGGCTAATCGAAGCGGAGCGCGCAGCGGGTAAATAGCGTCGCGCGGCAACTCACGTAATTGGCTCTGAGGTCCTCGTGGGTGTACTCGAGGCCGTCGTCGAGGACGGCGACCCGGACGCCGCGGCCGGTGACGCCCAGCCGGTAGACCGGCAGCACGTTCAGGTCGAGCCGGGGCTGCTGCTCTGCCTCCTGACGCCTCGCCTGCTGCGCTCCCGCGCCCATGAAACACAGCCGGAGCGTTATTTGTGCCGCTGCGCGGACGGCGCGGTGTTTTGCGATTTTTAGTTTTATTCGTTTTTATTTTTGTTATAAAAAAAATAGTTTTAAAAAATATTTTTTTTTTTTAGTTAGGTATGAGCGGGGTGCGCGCGCGACGGGCCCTGAAGCCCGCGCTTATATCGTTACCAGATACCATTCCTGATCCCAGAGCTCGTCGTTGAACGCGCGGGTCTGCGGCGACTCGATTTCCGTCGTGAGGTAGCCGCGTTTCTCGCGGCGCACTGCCTTCTGCTCCTCGGCCCACACTACCTGCTGGACAGACGGGGTGTTAAATATCTCATATCAGTAGACTTTTTTTTTGGTTGAGATTGGTGAAAGGCTGATTTTTTTTTTTAATTTTTTGATCGAGTTAAAATTGAATTATCCATTCGACGTTTCAGTATGAGTATTTTTAAATTTGCAAAATCGTAATGTTAAGTTTAGCGTAGAAAATAAATATTGCTATACAAGATGAAAATTCTATTGACTTGCAAACATTTCAATATATAAATTTTTTTTATTAAACTATCGGATTCTTAACTTTTGATACACTAAAATATAAAAAGTATTGTCGGAAAATAAAAATAACGTCTTTATTGAATTTTTACATTGTTGTGTGTACAAAACTGTTTATTTTATTATCAATAAAATGAAATATGATATTGTTAATTATTTTGATGAAAAGGAATTTCTGATGGATTAAAAAATATCAAATTTCCACAGTATATCAAATAAAAAAATGCAATCATTTTAAAATAACAAATATTTACGCACGGCTTTGGTAATCCAATTAAAAATTGTTTTTGATTACTTACTCAACATCAGAGGAATTTACACAGAAGGGTAATTAAAATTTTAAATTTTTTAAAAGGGAAAATTAATACTCGAAATGCAACAAACGTGAAACTGCAGTTTAATGGGATTAAAAAATTATACAAAGAGCGCTATACCGTATTCCACGAAAAAGCCTCATTACGATTCCAAATCCGCGAGGAACAGCCGAGAAAAAATATAGGACGCTCTCAAGGTTGGAAATTTATTTCCAGATTTTCCCCCGGATTCCTCGAAAATAAGGACCGCATTTCTCACCTCATTTTCTCCGCAGGACCGTTATCCGCACTCGAAAAAAGTCTATTACTCAAAAACTTCCATAAAACCATCATAACCATTAAAAAGTCAGCGTAAAAAATCAAAGCCTTCATTGCTTACTTATTCTCCCCTACCTACACGAATCACACGAATGAGCAAGCTCACACTTTTGGAGTGTAAAATTACTCTAATTATTCAACTCGATTGTCTAAATTTTCACTTGAAACAAATGCTTTTTTTTTCTTATTGTTTCACATTAACAGCTACGTCAAAATATATTCTATTAATAATTACCTATATAAGAAATCATTTAAATTTCATTTATTTGAACTTTATGAGATCGAGTGCTAGATGTAATGAGATCACATTAGATTTATAAAAATTGTTTGTAAAATTGGCTTAAAAAGCGAAAAATGGCTTAATGCGGATGATAACAACTCGATCCTAAAAGGAATGCGATGATATTGTAAAGTCTATTTAAAAAAAATACATGTTTTAAAACTACGTTAAAAAAATATAGATAAAAAAAAAATTTTTTGATAATAGATTTTGCAATACAAAATTAAAAGTAAAAGGGGATCTCCATGAGATTTAACTTGGCATATCTCATATACGATCCAGTACAATGTTTTCATGTGGACGGAGATGGACGCGAAGTCATTCGGAAAAACACATAAGTGAACAATTTACCTTGGTGCGATCGTTGGGACCGACGAGGGCGTGAGGCAGCATGCCCCTCTTCTTGAACCTGGCGCCAGGCGCGGCGCGCCACAGGTACGTATCCTCGAAGCCCAGCACCTGCAAGAACGGCTCGTCAGCATCCCCGGGGTCTCGATCGATCCTCTGCCCACCCACTGCCCCCTCAACCCCCCCCTCCGCCCCCGTGCGATCGTCATTTTTCTCCAATGGGGGTCGCTCGCTAAGTCCGCCGGCGAACGAGGATAAATGGCCGGGCAGTCATTACTCGGCGATCAGAGGACGATCCATCTTATCGGTATTCAGATTGCGCGCGCGCGTCTGTCTCGCGCGCACTCCATTTGTTTGGACCGGATCGCCCCCGCGCCCGGCTGTCCGCTCTAATCCGACCCGGCCCGACGCGTCTCGTTGTCTAATTGTTAGCGGCGCCCTTTTTTTTACGGGTCGATTTAGTTTCGGGGGCGCGGGTTATCGACTCGGTCAATTTTTTTTTTCTTTTTTTTTGGAGCTTAAAGAGGTCGTATAGGGTAACGGGACACGTCGTCATTATATTGGACGGGAGGTGATTTTGAGGAGGTGAGTTTAGAGCGATGGGGGTTTAGATGCCGCGAGGTAAAGGAAGATATAATTGAAGGATGAAGAAGGGATGCTGCGTGATGATTCATAATAGGGTGTGTATTGATTTAGATTCGGTAATTGGGTAATTTTAGGGTCGATTTTTTAAACCTTTTTTTTGAGATTCGGATAAATTGGAATAGCGACTATTTTGATTTACGACGATTTGACAGTGGTGGATTACTTCTTGAATAAAATATCATTATTTCAGAATATGTTAGTATGGAACGTCGATGGATTTGAATACATTTGAATGCATAAATTTATTAAGCAGATATATTAAAATGCCCTTTTATTAGGAAAATTCTATTTGCTGTCTTCATTATCGGTTCAGTGATTTGTTTACATAAATAATGATTCATTAACAAAATTTATTAAGATACTTCGCGTAGGTGGTATAAAAATCTCAGGAAATAAAGAAATAATGAGAAACGTTTATATAAAAATACTGAGGCAGGCAGACACGAAGGTAATTAATTATTACTAATAATATTCACGTGGGGCAATAACATTAATTTTCGCAATATCTAAAAATTATTACATTCAATTTTTTCAACTTCAAAATGTCGTAAAAGACAGATACCCTGAGAATTTCTTTTTCAAATCAGCGTACAATTATCAGCAAACTGCAATCAGCCGCCTCCTTAAATCTGCAATCTCCGTCGTAAAAGGACGTTTGATTCAAGAATCCTCGGTGGCGCTCGCTCGCGGAAGCGGCCAATCGGCGCGGAGCCCGTCCGGGTCCCCGATAAGCCTCGGAAGCGATTAGTGCGCGGCCGAGTCGGCGGCGCGCGAAATTGATGGGGCCGCCGCGGCGCTCGCGCGCGCGGATTGCGGCTGACCGCGACGGGGACGCGCGGCGCCGCTTAATCTCCCGATAATTGCGCGCGCGTCTTTTTCAAATCGGCCGAGACTGACGCGGACACGTGGCCCTTCCCCCCCGGAGTTTGCTCTTTTTATCGGGGCATATGGTATTGTTTGGAGAGCACTCGAAGGATAATGGAATCGGGGATAGACGGTTCGCCGCGTCATTTCGGTGTGACTGTTGCGCTGTTATCTTAATTGATATTTTAGGCGACTTTTGGGGGGATTTATGCGACGATACGTTTATTATACTTTGCTTTTAATTTTGCGATAAATAAAGTGAATTTAAGTTATCGTAGGTAGTCGTGACTTTGAGATGAATTTTCGTTATAGTTTGATTTATTTTATAATGTCAACGTATTTTAATTTGTTTATCTTGTAATTATCGATTTTTCGTATATTTTTAATATAAGATTTCTTTTAGTAAATGAAAACAATGGACATATAATTGAAAATAATGAAAAAAATTGTACTAAAGGATGTGTCTGACCATAATTGACTTTTTCTACTTTCAATTTAATTTTATCGATTTCAACAAAATAAAAATGTTTACAGTTCTTTCTTAGATTACTTATTAATTTAAAACTAATGTAAATACATGAAACAATGTAAATTTAATTTAATTAAACTAGAACTTTATAAATATTGACTTTTAAAAAAAGTTTCTTGTTTAATGCGTCAAATGTACATCTTTCTCTAAAACATTAATTATTTACTTCTAATATTTCCAGATGATTACCATATTTGCAAAGTCATCAAGAAGAAGATAAAAAATATAAAAATACCTATACAAAAATAGTAAAACACTACTCGAATCGAGTGAAAATTGATAATCCAATCGAACTACGAGTGGCTCACTTTTTCTGAAAAAGAGTGATTTTTCACTCGCATAGAGTGACTTTTTGAATTTATCACTCCTCTACACTACGAGAGTAAACATAAAAAAAGGAACCTCTAAAAATACAAAAACTAAATTCCGCTACTTAAAAAACGCGGCCTGAAAAAATGTCCCCCAAAAGCGCGCGCGACTAAAGCTGAGCTTCGTCGTATTGCAGATAAGTCCGAGATCCGCATAGCGCGGCTCTAGAGACACACACACAGGGTATGCACAGCGGAGGAGGAGGGGTAGGTAGGGTCTGGAGATTCTCTCTCTGTCGTTTTGAAGATTCGCGCGTCGCGAGCAAACAGCAGTCGGTGTCGTATAGGGTCGCGCCTGGGGCTCGAGTGTTCTTACCGGGCCGACTTGAGCGTATCCGGAGCGCAGTGCGAGGAGCGCGGCGACCTCCGGGCCGCCCCTCAGCCGGACGACCCACTCCTCCGGTCGGTCCGGCAGCCTCGCCGCGCCGAGGACCAGCGTCACCAGGCCGCACCAGACGCCCAACGGCCGGAACCTGCACACGCGCACACTCCCAAATATAGTAGAAAAAATAAAACGAAAAATTTTAAAAATGAAAAAAAAATTACGAACATATGGATAATTAAAAAAAGTAATTTCATCGAATTAAAAAAAAAAAATAAGACGAGGAGCCTCGACTTACATTTGCACGTCGAGTGAGTCGAAGAGGTCCGAGTTGCGCGCGCTTGGACTAGTCGCTCATGAGGTGGCACGGCCAGGACGGCGGCTGCACAACTGACCGGGGCTACCGGCGGCAATTAGCGTCCGCCCCCTCCCCCCCGGCCGCTTCCTTCCTTCCTGTCGGCGCCTTCTTCCAACTGCCCCCTCCCCGTCGCGGGCGGCGCGCGCTATGTGTCTCCCGGCGCGCACCTGTGCTCCTCTCGCCGAATTCGGGGGGCGAGTGTGAAAAAAAAAAAAAAAAAAAAAAAATACGGCGGGCGAGAGAGAAGAGGTCCGGTCGATATGAAAGTGTGCCGGAGCATCGCGGCGCCTATCGATCGGGGAAATCGGCACATACTGCCGACCGCGATTCGCCGCGGCGCCTCGCGTGCGCCGATAAGTTGAGCCGCGACCGCACACGCTAAGTGTACACCGCGCGGTTCAAGGCTGAGGGACCGGGTCGCCATGGGGCTGCTCCAGTTGCCGTGGATTTTCTTCATTCATCATTTTTTTTACGGTCGATCGGCTTTGAATTGAGTTGGTTGTTTTTCTTTACACTTAGGGGGAGGACGGTTCACCATGGTGACGAAATTCTTTGAAGAAAGGAGAAGAATAACGTAAGAATGTGAAGAACAAATGTTTACATTCATTGACTTTTTTGTTTATGCAATTGGGTAGAATTGATAATTAAATTTGTAAAAGATATTAGTATGTGAAATGACAAATTTTTGATGAGGTTGATCAAGCACTTAAACTATTTTAGATCTGTTGATTATGAAATTAAGATTAAAATGAAAAATTTTCCTTAGCAAACAAAATGCTAATATTCCTAATATTTGAAATTAAATAATTTAAATAAATAATAGAGAAAAAGAGGAAAAAGTTTTATAAAGAAACACTAGGAAAAACTGAATCAGATTTGAAAATAATTTTTTTTAAATTTAATGAGAAGAAACTTTCATAAAAGAATGTTAAATTTAAAGTATAACTTTTTGTTTAATTTTTATTTAATATCAATGTTTTATTAAGCCATACTCTTTTTGTTACTAATTAACTGTTAAATTTCACGAATATTTTTATTAAAAGCCACGAATCAAACTTAAACAAGTAGATTTATATCAAAATTTGTCGAAAAGGCATTATAGTTTATTTAAAACGTTTCCTCTCTTAAAAATGAATTTTAATGAAATTTTTCATACTCAAACTGAAGTTGCCAATTAATTTATATTCAATAAAATGTCTTTATCGAAAATAAAATAATTAAACGTTCGATGCATTTAAATTGAAAAGTAACGAATCAAAAATACAAAAGTGTCACACGCGGTTTAAAGTACTGCGCCCGAAGTTTGCATGTTTTCGATATATAAGTGCAACGGCACGTGACGTCATCACGGTTCATTAATTCCGCAGCGGCGATGACGTCACGCTTACTTTGACCGGCTGCATTCATCTCGACTTTTAAATATGAAACAAAAAAAAAGAGTAAACAAAAGCGCTGCAAAATCGATCGGAATGAATTTCGACAGAAGTCCATTAATAATGAAATTTTACTGACGAACATTAAATAAATTTTCCCGCGGACGCGGCAAGGCGGCCGCGTCATTAACTTTATATTGTTGATTTTTATTGTTTACCCGCCGTATTTATAAACGGCCAAAAGCGCGGCGGAACTGGAGCAGACGCGCCGGACGTAAATTTCACAAACGGCTAATCTAGGCACTCACTACTGATTGATTCGAAATGACAAATGGGTCAATTTCAATTTTGGTCAGCTTAGATCAATCAGCTCGATCGTTTCAAAGTTGACAACGAATTAAGCGTGCGCCGCGTATTAGTAATTTTGCCGGCTCAAAAAACAAGCAAATCGCGCGACTCTAATTCCTGAATTTCCTCTATTATTGTCATACATTTAGCGTCTATTCGTCAACATTAAAAAAAAATGCAAAGCCAATGTGTACTATAAATTCGTTCGCTTAAATTTCAGGCTTTGAAATGTGTAAATGAGATTTGCATTAGTTCAATTATAACAATAATAATTTATAGTGTCACATTTAATTAACACGTTTGCAAAGCAAATTATTAAGCAAGCGAAATTTCAATGAGTAAATTTGTTACGGTAATTGATGGAAATGTATTACGGAGCAGACAGATAATAAAAAGCAGAAAAGCACGCTATCTAGTGTGAAGTAAAAACACCTCGGCACGCGTCCAGCCTGAGCTTAAAAAGAATGCTGGCGCCTGATAATGATGGAGTCTATTTTGTCGATAAATCAAAACAATTTGCTTTTCTTTTAATGCAATTTTTTTTCAATTTTCCTTCATTTTCATAAAATATTCACTGCAAATGTAAATGACTGGATTTCATAAAATATAAAATTAAAAATTTAGGTAATATGTAATAACATTTTTAGAATAAGTATTTTGCTAACAGTACTAGTGCATTTGCAAATTACATGAAAGCTTGCATTTTGCAATTATTATAATGAATGTTACAAATCTGATTGTAAATTATTCACCTTACAGGATAAAATTAATTTAATGTATTTTTTAATCATTTATTTGGGAAAGCGAAAATACTAACCAACCAATCTTTCCGTCAGTTTTCCCCACCCCTCCTAAAAAGAACAAACAAACAAAAAATAATAAAAAAACCATTTTCACCCCGATAATTAGCGTCCCTCAAGACGGCCAACAAAGGCCCCCAGGTATCGGTATAAATTCGCTCGTCGACGCTGGCCAAACCAAAGAAAAAAAAAAAGCTTCGAAGCAAAGTCACCGCAACGAGAGTCGGTGAGTCGCGGGAGTCTCATTAGTCCGGGGCTCGTAAGGCGCGCGAACGTCATTAGCAGGCAGCGGGGCGCGATCGGACACCGGAGCGGGCCCGGGCGCCGCAGCTGTCGCGCGCGCGCGGATATCGGATATCTCGTTATCCCGGGGGATAACCGGCGATGTATCTCCCGGAGCACGGCCCGCGGCCAAGATTTATTCGATCGGACAGATTCCCGTCAAAGCTGTTCGCAAGCCCGGCCCATCTGTACGCGTAAAGGTGTCGCGCCGTGACTCTTAATCGACTGGCTTGAATAACTGCGCGCGCGGCGAGGTCCGACGATGATGACGCGCGGGGGGGGAGGTGTGCAGGCGTTTTACTGCGAGGTGAGCGCTTTTATTGGTGTCTGTCGGTGATTGATTATTTCGGAGGTATTTTTAATGAAAATTGTTATAGTTTATGCACGGAGATAAAGGTTCTACGAAAAATTACAATAGTCTATTTAAAAAGTTCTCACGGACTGTTCTTGTTGGAAAAAAAGGAATAGTTTCTTGTAAAAATTACTAGAAATGTAGTAAAATTTCTTAGAATTCTACTGATTTTTACAAGGAACTATTGCAATTTTTCTAACAACGACTGTTTTTAGTAGAACTTTTTTCTCCGTATATTATTGCTATTATATTATTTTTATCGCAGTTTTTTTAAATTCACGTATTTGTAAATGTTCCTATTTGTTTCTATTTTTTTTCATTAAAGTATGTATTTATTCATACATTGCACAGTATGCACAAAATTGTAAAGTAATATAAGAGAATTAAAGTTTTCGTAAGTAGTTACAGACGGGTACGGTCAGACATATACAATGTCTTATTCATAACGCGAATTAATCGCTAGTCAATTATGAATTATTATATGCAGTAAATGTCAAATCATTTTATATAATTTTAAATTAAAAAATCTTATATAAAAATATCTAATTCTTTAGTTTATAAATCAAAAGACTAAAGGTATAGGAGTATAATTAAATTCCAAATACATGCGGGCATTATCTAATAACTGCTAGTGTAGATGAATTTATCAAAATTAATTGAGCTATTTTGCAAATTTAATGTTTTTTTATAACATTATTTTACGTATTCAATGAACCGTTATAAATCTTATATTAAAAAGTCAATTTTATTTCGTAGTATATCAATTTTTTATAGACTGTAGGATAAAAAAAAACTGACGTTAATAAATGTCACCGCCGAAACTCTAAAAATTGTGTTGCAAGACAATAATATTTTTAGCGTAATTTATTTTTACATTTTTTTTAATTTTATTTACTCGAAAACAAGCTTAGTGAAAATTTAACAAATCATGTTTTATACAATTTTATACGCATACATTACAAATCTAAATCTATAGCCGTTCGACTGATAATATTTCACTGATTCACATACCCCTCGTGAACAAATTTTCTAAATTTTTTGTAAAGCGAGTTTATTTTTCAGGTGTGACGTTATAAACCTCACCCACCTCTAAAAATTTGCAATAATTTAAATTCAAAAAGAAGTAATTATCTAAAACAATTTTTCCATTATATCATACGCGATATTTCATTCCCCCCAAAAAAATTGACATCGATAACGGGTCACGTACGCCGAGCCCCGCCAATTGAAAATTCCCCGAAAGGACCATGCAGAGGAGCGAGCGGCGGCAGACGGTCGACAGCAGTGTCAACTGCATTCGAAAAGTAATTAACCAGTCCGCTCTAATTTCGAGCTCATAACCGTGTAAAGGCTCGTATCGGGCACCCCGGGGGCGGAATATTGAAACCCCATAGCCGTGAGTGTCGAAGCGATTGGACCCCCCACCCACCCCACACGTGCGCGTAACACACCGGCCGCACAATCCAGGACTAACGAAGCCGGAGCCAGGGACCGCCGCGGCATTACGAATTCAACGTTCCGTTTCGTTCCGTTCCGGTAGTACCTTTTCGTTTATGAATACGTAACCAAGTCCCGAGGAAAATTAGATGCGCAAGCGCGTCCACAATAAAGACCTCCCCCCCGCACCCTCCTTCCTTCGCGCTGCGGAGGTTTACGCGCGCAGGTGGCTGACCCCGAAGTGCAGGGCGACGAAGGGCCGAAGGAGGGTGGGTTTTATTTTCGCAACCTGAGGAATTTTTCGCCGCGGAATTTCGGATGAATTTTCCAAGCCGGGTAATTACTCGAAGCTCTGCGGCCCCTCGGCACTTGCCCGAAGTTACTCAAATTTCATGCGGACGAGTGTAATTATTTTTTGTTCTAATTTTCTTGTACTTCTTGTGCGTGATACACTTTTTTTAGTATTTTTTTTAATAATGTAAAATACTTCGTTAGAAAGAAAGAGAAAAGGAATACATAAAAGCGAATTAAACAAAATTTTTTAAAGGAACCTTTTATGTTTTTTTCTTCAATGCATAACGAGGCGCGAGTCATTATTGATTTTAAATTCAGGTCGTGCTATTTTAAATTATTTTCAATTTTTCAATGTACATTAATTATGTGCCGTAAATTACAGAAAAACTTTCCGGCACTATTTAAATTAAATTAAAAATTAAAAGCGAGCGGTAAAAAGCAGTCGGGGTTTTAAACCACATCAGGAACGGATTTTAATAGCTTACAACTTTTGAAATTTCACGAAACTAAAAATTTCCAGGAAAAACGGTGCACGCCGATGCTCATTAAAGTATAAATTGTTTTCTAGCTTGTAACGAGGTTCTAACCAGTCATTTTCACGCAATAAACGCAAAATTCTCAGAAAAATTTTGTTAATCACGGATTCAGTAGAAAATTAAAACACATTTTCTACAAAGAAACTCAAGTGTCCTAATTTTATCATAAAGTTTCATTGACTAATTATTTTTCTTTAAAAGAAAAATTATTTAATTACGAAACACGCAGATAAAAAACGGTACATGCGTATTTTTTTTACAACTCTTTTTATAAGTTTCTTTTCAGCCTACTTGACCACACGCGGCATAAATTTCCTCTTTTCCGTTTTTTTTCTCCGCCTATTTCAATAAACTAATAAAAAAAAGGCGTAGGCACATCCCGACCTTTCCTGCCTCGAAGCTACTTTTTAAGATTACATTAAAAACGCATGCATTATGCGCCGGCGCCGTCTAATTAACATGCGAAAAAGCATACGTACGCGTCTTACGTTCGCTCATTATATACACGATTTTTTTATTGCGCCCGCATAATTCCAAAGAGCGCGGGGCTCGCTCGTGTGCACGCGACTTTAGAGAAAAAAAATTACCGTCCGCGTCAAACGCCGCTGCACATTTTTTTCCCTCCAATTTTTTTTTTCCACTTTTAATACAACACTTAAACACCACGTCGTAAAGTTAATAACAGTGGAGATGAAAATACGCGCAGTCCGCGAAAAAAAGAGGAGAGGAGGGAAGCCAGGGGGATCCCGCGCGTCTGGAAGTCTAATTGGAAAAGGTAAATCAGAGCAGTAGGAAAAGTTCGATCGAAAGAGGGGGGAGGGGTAGCGACGGCTGACGCCTCGCTCGCAGCTGCCGGACGTCGAATTGTATCAAAATGTAATTAAATACTCTTTTTCTTCGTCGCGGCGTCCCGTAAAAACAGCCCCTCATTCAATTATTCCGCTCCGCCAGGCCGTGGCGGTGGGTATCAAAATCTCGAGTCGGCCTGCTTTTAATCGCAAATGGGCGGCCGCGCAAAAGCGCTGTAAGACGCGCGCGCGCGGGGTGCCTTTTGCGCCCGATTTAAAAGTCCAACGAGGTGCGATTCCTCGGCGAAAAATTCGGGTATATAAGGCGCGCGCCAACGTCAAAGGATTACGAAATTGAAGGATGACGCTTTAAGCGCCATGCAAACTCGATTCCGCTACCCGCCCCCCGCGGATATTTTTCCCGCTTTTATCTCCGGCGAAACTTTTTCCTCGATTTTTCGACAAAGGGGGTAGTAATCCACTCGCGCGCTCTTAATATTTTCCACTTTTCTCCGCGCGCTCTCCTCGCCGGTAGCCTATTACCTCGCGTTTTTCTTTTTTTTTTTTTTGGTCTCGCAGGGGGTGGGGGAGGGTAACTTTTTGCCCTTTGCGGCGAGGTCGTTTCTTTCTGCATTCCCTTTCCGCGGGAGCTGCGGGAGTAATTGACGCTCAATCATCGACTTGACGTAACGCGCGGGGGTGATAAAAGGGTAATGATCGAATGAGATATGCAGCGGGGTAATGCTTCTCCCGACGCATTTATTTCGGCCGTTCCTTATTCCGCGAGAGTCGTAAAAACTTAATGGCCTCGATGAACAATGAACAAGAATCGTTTAGAAGGAACGCGTGTAGAAGTAGAAAAATAGGTTTTGGAACTTCTTTTTTTTTTTAAAGATGAGGATGGAAGTTGATATCATGTACGAAGTATATCTGTATATATTATAATATCATGTGTCCGATATACAGCAATATATATGTAACTGTGGAAACGATGAAATTTCTTCTGTTCGTGTAAAGGTAAAAAAGTTTTTAAATTGTGCTATTACTTTTATGGGTAGCTTTTCTAAGTTTTCGTAGAAACGTTTTAAAAAAGTAAAAATTTTCTTAAAAAAGTGAAAACTTTTTGTTTGATGTGAAAACTATACCATGAAGGAGGCGTAAATTTTTTTCTCTACTTTTTAGTAAATATCTTTTTTTTCCAAGGTATTTTGTAATGAATCTTGAATATTTATTATATGTCGTGCTATTCAAAACAACTATTTCAAATGTTTCGAAAAATAATTAAGCGATTAAAAGTTAAATAAATAAATTCAATTATTCAAGTGACGCACAGTACTCTTAAATATAAAAAAAATCTTTATATATTCATAAAAAGGAAAATAAACTAAAATGTCCACGCGAGCGAAATAATCAAGTTCCACGCGGGACTCCCATCGCTTATCCGTCAATTTAGCGGCTCCACTAAATTTTTAACCGCTCGTGAAACCCGGCCGAGCAGCAGTCGTTGCAGCCATTCCGCCCGGGGCAATTCTCGGATGAATTTGAATCCGCGAGTCCTCCGCGCCTCGCGATTGTAATTGGACGGTAGAGGGGGGGGCCGCCCGGAATAATGCATCGCTCCGCGCGGCGACGGGGCAGAAAAGAGCGACGTTCGGCGAGAGGCGATGTTTTACCGGCGCGTCCTCCGCGAAAAGTCGACAGTGACAGACGGCGACAACGCGGAGGCGCCTCCCACCCCCTCCGTAAATCTCGCGAGACCCCCCGAGGGAGCGCAAGCTCGACGCCACCCCCTTCCTTCTTAACTAATGTCATTTTTTTTCACGGCGAATCGTCCTAATTAATATTCGTCTCGCCGGGCGCTCGCCGCCATTATTATACTTGTCGAAATTGAAAATTTCAACGAGGGTGGATGAAATACGAAACTGTCAATGCTTGCGTTTTAGTTGGTCAAGCCGCACATAAGGTTAGCGTTAATTGTTGAACGAGTCAAAAAAAAGTGATGCGCATCGAGTAATGATTCACTTCCTTTTCGATAATACAAGTTACGGTACTTAAAAGATGTATACCCTGTAAAAAAAATTAACCATAAATTAGCCAGAAATTCTGGACAATTTATGGTTAATTTTGTTGTATGGTATTATTTAATTTAATCTTTTTTGCATGCAAATTCGGACCACCGAATAGAAATTGTTAAAACTATATTCTAGTCTAGATTGACTAAAAGGCTTTTATCGTACCTCAGGATGTGAATAAACGATTTATATGCATGTTGATGATCAACCCAAAATTAGGGCTTCACGAGACCAAGACCAAGACCAATGTATTTAAATGGAGTCTTGGTATTGTAGGCAAGACCAAGACTCCATTTAAATACATTG